>APFE031712954.1:46999-64088 GCA_000404065.3 Pinus taeda | reverse complement strand
TATGCTAATAGAGTGAATTGGGTTAGTCATTATGCCAACAAGTCTAATGTGTGCTTTGTGTAGCCTTTTTGGTCAATTTGGAGACAAAATTGAAGGTTTTAATGAGCACTTGGCAGCCAAATTCATGGGAGAACAAGGGGGAGGATTTGTAGGAAGGTGTCCCCTTCATTTATGGGCCCTTACCTCGAATTATCCTCCATCAGCTCGGAGTTCAAAGGCCACCAAATCAATTATCACAAGGGCAGCCAAGCAAGTCAAGTAGGACTACTGTTAACTGCAAGTTTTGGACAGCTGAGTCCCTAAAGTTGAGGAGGACTATTGGGGTCCTCAATTTGTATAAATAAGAGGGCTTAGGGCTTCATTTGAGTTAGTCATTTTGTATTCATTTTGTAGTCATTTTGTAGTTCGATTTTTAGGCAGTAGATTAGCTTTGCTTTCAGCACATTTTCAAGTTCTCCTTGTGGACAGTTTTTGGAATGTAACACTTCTTTTGATCAATAAAGATGAATCCAGCTTTGCACCAGCTCTAAATCTCTCTTAGGAGGCTATAGCTCTTGGGGTTGGGCCCATCTCAAGTGCCCAATACCTCCTTTGTTTACTTTCGTGTGTCTTTGTTGCATTCTTAGAATAAAATCTACTATTTAGATTTAAATCTTGTTTTGTTATTTAGGTTGTTTTTGATGAGTAAAATAGCTTTTCATGCTCATATTTAGTTGATAGGTTGTTAACAGAAAAAGCTTCAAGAAAAGGGCCATCAAACATCTGTGGTTTCACCTCTCCCTCAGTGGGATCAGGAGCTGTGACTAGGATGACTTTGCTGCCCACAAAAACACTGATTTTGCTTTTCCATGCAATCACTAGTGTTTGATTTTCATGTGTAGAAGTTGGTTACAAGTTCAGAATTTCATTTGCTTAGTTGCATGAGTTAAAATACATGGTTTCATTGTAGGTCACACTTCTGTTCATTCTCTTTACTAACAGCTAGCAAATTAGGTCAACGTAACTAGGTCTTTGAATTTACAAGTCTTTGTTGGTTCAGATTGGAAAAACGACTTGCAGAGCACCCGTACAACTCCTTCATCCGCTTATTCTCCATCAGCGCCATCCACTCCACCCTCTACTTAGAATCCTTACCTCACGTTTTCCACATTTTCTCACATAACCCTAGTTTTTGTGCAATCATTGCCTTAGCCTTCTTCAACCCAAGTCAACCTTCTACACCTCCTCACCACGCCATCCACCAGTCCTTAGGCCACTTTAGACCCCTATCCTACCTCCATATCCATCCATGCACCTTCCTTCACTAATCCATCTTCTAGAAGCCAATTTTCAAACATCCTGTAGAAATTTCTGAACATCCTGTAGAAATTTCTGAACATCCTGTAGAAATTCCTAAACATCCTGTACAACCCCTGCAGACTTCCTGTAGAAGCTCACAAATGAGGTCTCTTGATAGCCAAACTTTGTGAAACTCTCTGGAAGAGTGTTAGGGACCCCTTAGGCCCTCCTTGAACCTTCCCTACCTCCTCCAAGCATTTCCTCTTGCCAATCCACCTCTGCACAGTCAAAAACAGTTAAAAGCACATGCATGATAATTCTAACAACTTATTCAAAAATGCAAAAATATGTTTTCTTCAGATACTGATAACTTAGACACATGCATTTTACCTTCCTAGAAGTCAATGACATTCCTTTTAGTAGCTTGCATCCTCTTCCTTGCATCAGTAGGACTAGCTGGTAGAATTAGGGTTTACTAGGGTTTGCGTTTCTTTTTGGCTTTCAGTTTCTTTCCGCAAGTAGATTAGCTTCCTTTGAGTTAGATTTCATCCATCAGTTAAAAAGATTCTTCTAAGAGCTCATAAAAGTTGGCTTAAGCCCCTAGCGGACTTGTGCCAGTTGAACAAGTGACAGCTGCGGCAAGAGCTAGTACTTGTGCATACAGCACCGTCGCTTCCAGGTTTGTTACGAACTATCGGGTTGATAAAATTAAAGAAGGGAGTTGTCCAGGAGTTGTAGCATTATTGCTGCAATACTGGGGCCCACAACTACCTAGGCTGGGAACTCTATCCTTGCTGCCTGGCAAGTCCGGTATCACACTTCCACAACACAAAAGATTCAGAATCTTCCGCTGCTAATCTACTGGACAATTTGGATTGCGAGGAATCACAACATATTTTAGGATTGAGCACCAAATTGGATTGTCTTGGAAACAACAGTCATTGCAGATTATTCTCTCAGCCCAGATGATCCCCCGCCGAGTAATAGGCGCAACCCCTCTCATCTTCAAATAAATTATAACAAACCTTGGGCATATTTTGACAGTGCAGCCCAAGAGCAAGGGTACAGAGGGGGGCCTATTCTTCACTTATCCCATCATCATTATTATAGCATGCTGATCATATTCCGCAGATGCACAAACAACTCAGTCGAGCTCCTTATCGCGAAACATATCATACAATTCGCATTGGAGAAAAATTGCACAGAATTACAACTATATGGGGACTCTAAAATAATTTGTGATTGGTTGAACAGAAAAACTAGATGCTCTATATATACATTATTCCACATCTTGGATGAGACTTTGAGATTGATCTCATATTTTGACACTTTCACTTGCTCACATATTTACAGGGAGCAAAATGGAGCTGTCAACAGCTTATCCAAAGAGGCTGCGATCCGGGAGTCAGGCTTCTGGATGATCAGAGAACAGGAAGGAGAGGCCTTCTATCAATATTATCATAGGCCTTTTATGGATCTAAATGTTTAATTCATGTCATGTTACTGGTTATGTTCATATTTTTTTATCAGGCATAAGCCTTTTTCAATTGTATATACGGTTACCTGTACATGTTTACAGTACTTATCATATGACTCTTAGTTATGTTTTTTATTTATGTTGTACCCTACGTGGAACAAAGACCACATTTCTAAAAAACATGATTTTGATCATGCACAGCATATGCATCAGCATCTACAGCATGTAATTTCCTCTTTTATAATGAAATTACGATTTTTCCTTATGGGAAAAAAAAGAATATATCCAATTTGTTAAAATATCATATATATTTGTAATTTCCTCACTTATGTGGTTAAATAATATATATTGTGTTTGAATTTTTAGTAATCTCTTCTCTCTCCTCTCTCTCTCTCTTCTCTCTCTTCTCTTCTCTCTATTAATATATATATATAGTTATTCAATGGTGTTAAAAGATGGTTTCTAAGTAATATTATTTTTTGGCTTGGTCAAAAATAAAATTAATTTTAACATTAAATTAAAATAAACAAAAAACAAAAAAATTAATAAATTATAATTATAATTAGTGTAGATAGTGTCACCACTATTCCAAGCATTCCAAATAACTAGTGTGATATGTTTGAATTTTGGAAGAATAAAATCTAGTGGAACATGAAATCACTTTAGTGTCTACGTGATGTCGGTTGGTTTTTCCTAAGTACATGTGTTGAGTTATATGGCTAGCACACAAAAAATAAATATTTGATGGTGAACGTCCAAACTCCTCTATAAAAACTATCAAGGCACTATACCTACTCTTTAAATCTATCACAACTCAAGGTTATGATCCATTTGAATTGGAGGACTTGTCACTAGGCAAGCACGATTGGCTAAAACTAGGTAAAGTCTCACATTATGTTGGGGGCTTCAATCATAAACTAGTTGATAAAAAGTCATTTTGTATAACAATGGATAGTGAAGAATTCCTAAATTAGAGGATAAGTAAGGGAAAATACTTTATGTTTTTTATGTAGCATCAAAAGGTAATCCATAGGAGGCAGGAGTGGGAGAGGTTATTTATCACCCTAATGAAGAAACCTAGAGTCAATATGCTTGGGCTTGGGGAGTGCCACAATCAACAATTTTTTTGGCTTTGTGGCACTGGAGCTAGAGATAGCTATTTCAAGGGAAATTCAGTAATTGATGATGTTTGGTGGCTCCATGATA
Source organism: Pinus taeda (assembly GCA_000404065.3). Lineage (NCBI taxonomy): Eukaryota > Viridiplantae > Streptophyta > Pinopsida > Pinales > Pinaceae > Pinus > Pinus taeda. The sequence goes on along the minus strand of APFE031712954.1, from coordinate 60,127 downwards.
GTCATCCAACAATTGGTTAAACTCATAGGGAATTCTATCCTTGATCAACCTCCAATTATGTAGAGGATAAAAATGCAAATAGTGAAATTTGAGAAATTTAAGTTTTATCATGTCAAAAGGTAATTGAATTCCAGGGAAAATGCCTTAACTAATAAAGGAGTCTCCATGGAACAAGGGCTTTTGGCCCAGGATAATAGTAATGGTATCTGTAAACCTTTGCCATGAGATACAAAATTATATCTAAAGTATATGGTGCAATGATTGGATCAAGAACAAATAATGGAAGGATGAGTTATTAGGAGGCCCTACGATCTCATCACATACCTTTCCCTCGTCTTGCAATCCTCTAGAATCATCCCATATAAAATTGGTGACTCTTCTTTAACGTCGGGACTTGGGCCTCTCAAACACTTGGATGAGAATATAGATGATTACTTGGCTTGGGACAACTAGAAGCAAGGACTTAACCTTGGTAAATTCAAGAGGGAGTTATGATGTATGATGGGCTATGGTATTGCAACAAAAATGTTTCACCTCCTAGGGCTACCGGCTTTAAGTTATCAACTCGGGGTTCCTACAAAGTTAAGAGGTAACAATGTTGTATGCATAGTAAACTAAGCTCTACTCAAGTTGCTCTAAGACTGTGAACCGAACTAAGGTGTACAGAGACCACTCTATCAACTAAATATAGATCTTGTAGGAATGAAAGAATGTTTCATAAAAGGAAGTTCTAATCTACTTGCTGGAATGGAAAATGTTGCACAAAAGTAAATGCTAAACTACTTGCAGGAATGGAAATGTTTCATATAAGTAAATTCTAATCTACTTGCAACAATGGAAATGTGAATTAAAGTAAATTCTAGTCTATTTGCAAGAAATAAAAATGTTTGAAATGGAAACCCTAGCCTAGGAAATATAAAACAGAGAGAGGAAACCTAATCTAACTTGCATAAACTAAAGAGCACGAAATCAACTCTCAATAAGTACATTCAAAAGAGATCATATCCTAGTAACAAAGTTCACTAAGTGCTTCAAAAAGTAATCATGTAAACCATCATTGTAACATTCAATTCATGAACATTTTTACTAACCCTAATTGGAGAAATGAATTGCAGTGGTGAAGAAATAAGTCATAAGTGGTCTCTACTCTTCCTCAAACTTGGTTTCAAAGCCTAGGGGCATCATGTAAGGACATGAGTAAAAAATATAGCTTAAAGAACAATTCTGGTCAAGTTTGGAGAGCTTTTACATAGTGTTATAGGAGCGACAAGATTGGTACAGAATGTTACAAGATTGCGTTATTTTACTACAGGAATTAATATGAGAGCATTATGCGGACTTAAAAGTTGATATGAAGGTGAGGAAAGGTAGTGGAAGGTGGAATAATAATGTATGTGGTCGTTTCCAAGCTCAGTACTCCTCAGGAGCCCATCTTGCATAAGGCGAAATGTGCACGATGGCCTTTAACAAATTTGAAAAAACTTATCGGTGAACAATGCAGTTGAAGAAGTTGTTGAGGAAGGAGGGAGGGTGTTAATAGTAATATGAAAATAGGAAATGAAAATTCTATGCCCTAAAGCCCAACATTATGACCTGCACACTGCAAGTATTAGCCAATCTTGAAAAACATCTAAAGCATGCTAACAATATCAATTGCAGAAATTTAAACTAGAAAGGAACATTAGCGGAAATTTCATCCAAAAAGTGCCCATGAAATTTTCATCTAATTTCCATGTCATAATAACCTATCAAACCATCTTATATTTGTGTCAAATGATCATATTTTTCATCCTCGGTGTAAAGAAGGACAGGTGCATTCTTAGCGGACAAAAGGGAAAGCCAAAAAGGAGAGCTGCAAATTGGAGGTCAAAATGAAAGGGATATCTGAAATTTTGAAGCTGAAATCCAAAAGCAAGTGCCTAAATTCAGAATCTGAAATCCAAGAGGAAGTGCCAAAGTTTAGAGGCCGATATCTAAAAGGGAGCCGAAAAAGGAGCCAAAATATTGGGAGTCGATTTTCGAAACAACAGATATTAGAGGTAGACAAAGAATATTAGGGGATGATATTAGAAGGATTGACAGAAAGGCATATTGGGACTTCGACATTTCAAAGGTCAGAACTAAGGGACCTTAGTGATTTATTCAAAGACCGACCAGATATTGGAACCTCAAAGCGATCTAATTTCAGAAGCTTAGAGCTTTCAGAGCCTCAGAGTTTCGTTCTCCCAAGAAAAACCAAGAACCGAGGGACCCCTTCCTCTCTCCTTCAAGAAGACACATGGTGGTAGGTGATTAGCTTCGAGAAGTAGACATGGCAGATGATGTCAGCATGCAATTATCTTACAATGGACACGTGACAGTTGGTTTCAACATTTTTGAGGTATAATGTGGAAAATATGGGTGACATGTGTCACCACTTAGGAGGTACCACGTGGATATGATGACCTCAACGTGACATCATCTCAGAGGTCAAAATTTTAGAGGAAAGAGATTTTGTAACCCCTATTTAATTTTTTTTATAAAAATTTATGATCTGATCAAGGGGCTCCAATGTATAATTGGCACCTATTCATGGGAACCCAAGAGAACCAAGGGTGTAGAGTTTGGCTTAGCACCAAGCGTTATGAACCATAGCGGGGATGTGAATAGTGGAACTCTTGTGCAATTTATTTTTGAAAAGGATCCGATGAAAGGGTTTCCTATGTTGAATGACATTTGGTCATGAGGACCTAAAGGACCAAGGGCACAAAGTTGGGATGAGCACCTAAGTGATATAGAGAATATTAGAGGGAGGTGGAATCAAAACTCTGTTTTTAATTGGAAATTGGAGAACTTATGATGAGAGGAGCTCCAATGGGGAGAGGCACTTTGTTGCAAGCATTCAAAAGAAATAAGGGTAGAGCACGATTACAAAGGGAGATAGGCCCTTGACAGGAGCCCAAAGGATTTATAACTGAAGTGTTGAGCCTACGGTGACAATAAACAACCCTATATGGGAGAAACAGTAACGAGGCCAAACATAGAAGGGGGTGAAGTCATCATAACTCTGTGAATTCATAAGACTTTTCTAAAGAATTTTGTGACGAAGGAAGGCTCTGATACTATATTCTCTAAGCGCTAAACCAGTGGTCACAGGCGGTGTTTCTATGGTATATGCACAATAAGGTGATAAGCACATAAGGGCTTGAGGAATCAAAACTTTATATTTTTGTAATATCAAGTTAAAGGAAGTTACGATGAGTAACTGCTCTGAAGTTTCACTATGCTAATATTATAGGATGTATTAGGCCCTGATAGTGTAGCACATAGGTAATAAAATATGGATGGATTGGCAGCTAAGTCGTAGAGCACCTCCCAATGCCACCACATCAAATCATGGCTAGTTCCAAAGTGAGAAAATTCAAGCAGTTAAAGGGAGAAAGTAACAAGCATATTGGTAGGTAACCATGGAGGAATATCATGGCAAAGGTGTGGCCAAATCAGAGGAAATCAAAGGAATTGGCATGGGAGATATTTTGATGTGTCAATCGTGACACCTCTTGCTCTCATTTTTTGGTTAATATTATGTTTTCAAGAAAAGAGTCCAATCTATTACGTAATCATTAGTACAACTAAGCTATCCACATGCTTAAACAATTGGGAAGTTAAGATATCTAGCACTTTAAAGATATTTTGTAACTATTTTTTGGGCTCTCTCCCTATAAAGAGGGAGGAAAAAATCATTAGAAAGGTTCAAGATTTCTGGTTCCAGAGGTTTTGTATTTTCTGGTTCCAGTGGTTCTATTTTCTTGTCTTTGAGGCTATAAATATTTTTTTGTTGTTGCATATTTTGCGAGTTTGGGCCATATGACATATATTTTCATTCTCAAATATCAACGAAGAATCTCTAGTGATTCGAATCAATTGGGATATGTAGTATGTGTTCCTATTTTGTATTTCACTTCATGTGTGTTTTTCTTCTTCAGAAATTATGTAATTGTAGCTACCTGATTCACTCTTAAATCCCATATTTACTTATGTTATATTGTTGTAGACGGTACCTGTGAAATTACATATTTACCTATGTTATGTGATAGCAGCAGTACCTGTGAAATCACAGATTTACTAATGTTATGTGATAGTAGATGTTACCTGTGAGACATGGATATTAAAGCCTTATAATGCACTCCATAATTTCTGCACTTCATTCCTTTTATCCTTTCATAATTATAGTGATATTTGTTGCATAGGATTATGTCTTTATTGAGCCCTCTACACTAAGTTCCTTCCTTTTTTTTCTCCTTCCCATCTTACTGCAACAAAAAAAAATTTAAGCTACATTCTCTGTGTGTCAGCCACTGGACCTTAAACCATTTTTCTTGGGAATGATACCTTGCTTATGTGTATACTGAATCTGCCTTTGAAAAAGGAAATTGAACCAAATTTAAAATCATTTTACATTCATATCTTGAGACGCATCGAATTATATTCAACAGAGAGTAAGATGTCCTAGGCAATGACCTCTCCTCAACCGGGGGTTTATCTCTAGGAGCTACAACACATAAAAAAATTGTGTTGAACACCTGGTTTATCTCTAGGAGCTACAACACATAAAAATTTGTGTTGAACACGTTTTTTTAATCTGTCTTCAATTTTTATCAATGTGGGTATTCTCAAAAGCCTACATAATGGATACTCATTGAATGCGAGATTCAATTCCGTGTCCAACGAGTGTCTACACTTGAAATTTGAGTAAACCCATAAGGAGGGAAGCCAAAAGTACGATTAGAAAGGGTAGTTTTCTTCTTTCCCCTCCAAAATTAAAAACTCTTGTTTTATTATTTTAACTATTATTTTCTTAATTTTCGTTAGGAAACCGCTTTTAGGCTGAAATTTCATGTAATGTGGATGAGTTGAATTTTATTCATGATCTTCTTACTGCATGAAAAATGAAACCTATCTTTTGTGCTTTCCAATACAAGGCTTACAACCACACTATATAAGAGAGATAATTGGCAAATTTGCAAAGGAAACTATTCATATAAACACAACTTGCAAAATGGAAATATTGCTAACCTAAATACAAAAAAGAAAGATGTGTGATAAAATGTACAAAGGAGAGAGACTAGAGTGCTTAGGTTGGGCCTTGACCTAAGGGAATTGGGCCCTATAGAACACACTTAAATTCAAGACAGTACAAGAATTCTCATTGATCTAAAAGTTCTCAAGTACATGGAAATGAAAATGACAAGTACAAGCCTCCCAGCTCTAACAGTCACTACTCTTCTCTAAAAATTTGAATCCTATTGAGCCCTTGGGTTTCTTTATTTCTACAAAAATGGTTGAGGGTAAACCTCCTTAGAAGGAGGGTTTCTTAGCTCCAAATCCCTATAAAGGTGGATCTAGCTCCATGAGATCCTCACAATCCTTGAGTGCATTAGTTGTTCAATAGATCCTCGAACTGTATGTGAGTAAATATAGGGACCAGGTTAAGTTGTAGGTGAGTAAATATAATGGAAATGCCTCCTACATCTCCTCCAGCTTTTTGCAATAGGTACATAATAAATGTACCCTTTTCCTGCACATTAATCATGTTAGACCACAAGATATGATAAATATCGTTTAATCTTCCTAATACACACATTATAATAAAAATGGTGTTATCCAATGCAAGGAGAGACGTAAATGTATGTTGAAGGATGACCATATGGACCTTTTTACATACATGTTATTGAGGCCCATCATCAACCCCCCACTAAAGGTGTTTCTCACCCTCTGTGAAACTCAACCGCTTAATTCCATTTCATGCATAGCCCTGGTGGTAGCCCTAACATCCCAAGATATCTTTGATGGAGTCCCCCCTTAAGGGTGGAAACCTAAATTTTTCTTTATCTCTTCCCATTCTTGTTGCTCTTCTACCTTTTCTTTTCTTTCTTGTAGACCTAGTAGCAAAGGAGGGCTGAACTTAATCCCAATCTAGTTGACCTTCAGACTTTGAACTATTCTCTGATATAAGGGTGTCTTCTCGAAGGCATTCCTCAATCTCTCTTGAAAGTGATAGACTCTAATTTCTAAGCTATGTGGTAAGGAGTTCCATCTCCTCTGAAAAGCTTGCAAACTCTTGGTTCCTAGCAGCTTAAAAATGTCTTCAAAGTGCATGATGGGTTATTCCTATATTTCTATGTATAGTAATGCCCATATAGGGTATTTAGATATGATCATATGGTTGTTGATGACAAGGTTAGGGGCTCTCAATTATGCTCTAATCCATAGGGGTTGATGAGTTTCCTTGGATATAACCATTTTTGCCTCTTCAACCCTTGCTTCCTTAGGAGTCAACTAAGAGTAAAAAAATACAAAAAATACTTATATTAACTTTATTGGTCAATCTTCCAACTACAATACCATTCATTATTTGTATTCTAAACACAAATATTCCTTATTATATTAAATTCTTCCCAATGTACTTCTCCCCCCCTTCCACCCCCTCCCCCCGCCCCCGCTCCACCACACACACACACACACATATAACTCCTTTTAACAAAAACCATATCTCATATCTTTCCTTTTCATCTATCTTTAATTTGATTGGTTATTTACAGATGGTGGTAAATAATCCAGTATTAAAAGTTCAAAATTAAATGTTCATTCCTTTGTTGATATTATGCTGAGTTAAATGAGGATTGTCTCTATTGAAGCACTTGATATGGTGTGACTTATAAGATATTTAAAAAGAGTAGAGAAAAATGAGGACAATTGGTCTAAGATTGTCTGAAATGACATTTTGTGCAAAAGAAAGAAGACTTGGATGTGGAAAAATATAAAATGGTTCAACAAATGGGGTATTTACCTAAACATGTGTCCCACTAATGGTAAAGAGATAAATATTTTTATTATTGACAAGTTCCACAAGCATATTTTGGAGAAAAGGATAAAGAGAAAGAAAAAGTATTATATTGAAGAGTTCAATCTCACCTGCAATCATCATAAAAAAACTTACATAGGGGCCACTATATCATGGAGAGTCAAAATTCTCATTGCTCAGTTAAGAACTAACTCTTGCCTACTCTATTGTGAAAGACATTGAAAAATACCAAAAAGTTCTCATTGGATAGTTGAGAACTAACTCTCACCTACTCTATTGTGAAAGACATTGAAAAAGACCAAAAGAAATTTAGGAAAAAAAGAGTGTGTACTTAGAAATGAAATTAGAAGCACTCATCATTAAGTTGAATTGGATAAGGGATAAAATGTATGATTCTATTTGACACCCCACTTGGCCCATAAACGATTTTTGATCTGGCGAATATTAAAATTAATTTTTCCTCTCTTTTTATAATATTATTTTAATATAAATATATATGATACAAAATTATAGTTGTGAATCGTAACCTAGCTTATTCAAAACAAAGTAATTTTTCCATTCACTTAATCGTCCAAATCAATTATGTGGTTGGATTTTATCCTTATATAAACCCTAAGAGAGCTTGACACACAGTCAACCTGAAACTCAGGGTGATTGCAACCACTGTTAATTTCCCCAAAAGGATACCCAAATGTAAAGCCCCCACATGTATAATTTCCACGACATTCCTCGTAACAACTGTCAAGACATGATGTCGAGGAGCAGATGAGGAGGAGCAAAAGCGCAGGTGCAAGATGAAGAAAAAGATAAACAAAGCGACTTGTTGAATTAGGAAAAAGGAGGTACTGATTCTCATGCTCTGCTCTTTTCTTCTGTTGGAGATTATAAACACAGCAAAAGGGGGAGGTGGTTGTTGAGGGAAAACAACATGCAATTGCGGGGAATATTTCAAAGTCAACAAGCCAATTGGGCTTTGTTAGTTCATTATTATCTAAAATGGCAAGCCTACAATTTCGTGTCATTTGATATGAATTATGGTAAGTAGAGCTGGGGTTCTGCAAACTGCGAGGCGGTTGTTGAGGGAAAACGACATTCAATTTCAATATTTCAAAGTCAAAAAGCCAATTAGGTTTTGGTAGTTCATTATTATCTAAAATGGAAAAGTCTGCCATTTCGTGTCATTTGATATGAATTATAAAATGGCAAGTCTGCAATTTCGTGTCATTTGATATGAATTATTGCGGTTGTTTCCACTGTCCATTAAGTTGGGTTTTTCCACTGTCCATTAAGTTGGGTTTTTCAGGCTTGGTCAAACTTGGACGTGTGGGACAGGGTCCACTTGTTGCATGGTTACCCCTTTCCATAAAACTTAAATTAATGATGCGATAAAAACTTAAATCCACGTAAATTATTTAATCTAGATTATAAAATTTTCATATTATTTATATTCTACTTACCAACTAACATATTATTTATATTCTAGAGGCCAACTAAAATATATATAGTTCAATGGTTTTAGATGATTTAATTAAGCCAAGTTGTACTGAGATAGATGTGGAAGACACTGGAAGGTAGGAGAGAGGAATGATGAGAGACGACTTGCGAGAAAGTAGAAGAGAGGGAGGGATAGAGAGATGGAGTTTGAGGTGGAGAGAGGGAGGGAAGAAGAAAGTCATAGAGAGTGAGAAGGGGATAGAGAGAGGGAGTGACAAGGGAGAGATGTAGAGAGAGAGTGTATGTTTATGGGTGAGATAAAGAGACAAAGAAGGAGAGATAGAGAGAATGGGGGGAGAAGGAGAGAGATTGAGAGAGGGAAGTATATAGTAACATAGTTGGAGAGAGAGAGTGAGATAGAGAGAGTCATAGGGGAAGAGACATGATTGGAGGGGGAGAGAGAGAGAGAGTGGGAGGTAGGAGAGAAATGGAAAGAGAGGAGGAGAGTGATGGGGGAAGAGAGAGAGAGGTAGGAGAGGAAGTACGAGAGAGGAGGAGAGAGGGAAGGATAGGGAGATGGAGTTGGAGGGGGAGAGAGGGAGGCAAGAATAAATACTAGAGAGTGAGAAGCGAAGAGAGAGAGGGAGTGACAAGAGAGAGATGGAGAGAGACTGTGTATCTTTGGGGTGAGATAGAGAGACAAATAAGGAGAGATAGAGAGAATGGGGGAGAGAAGGAGAGAGGAGAGAGGGTGGGATATAGTAACAAAGTTGGAGAGAGAGAGAAAGAGAGAGTTGGATATGACGAAAATTGTCTTTCTTTTCCTCTATTGTTGAATTTCTTTGGTTTCATGTTGGGATGAAGCTTCCAACAAGTAGCTTCATAATGTCCCTCTTAGGAACAATGTTTACATATTGTTTTCTCTCCTTATTTCTTAATGGATGCATTTTTCTTTCCTTTGAAACACTTTTCTTTCTCTGTGCCCTTAAGTGGATTTTTATTACCCTATTATGGAGTGTTTTTCCCTCATGCCTCAAGATGACCGTCTTACACACACACAACATCTAGATTATTTTTTTAAAACATTAAAATAGTATGCCTAAGGTAACTGTGTAAGCCCCCTATGTACTTCAACAATGTGTCTTGTGATTGCAAATCTACACCTAACACTAGAGACCTTTTTTCTGAATTCTTGGGGTGTAATCTTGCACCTTTTGACCTTTAAGTTATCTAAAGTTCTCCCAATTGACAATGGCCTTTTGCATATAAGCTAGAGGGTATAATTGTATTTTAATTTCAGAAATGAAATGAGACCAAGAAATTGAGATCTGACCATGCTTTTTTTATCTCCTCTTGTGTCTTTGATTGACACCATACTAGTGTTGCACCCTCCATTCTCAAGAAATTTAACTGAATTTATGTCATCCTCTTGAAGGTTTTTAATTCTGCAACAGACCTCCAACTGACAAATCCAATTATCAAGCTTCTTTACATTCACTTCACCATTATACATGGGCAGCTCAAATTTAACATCAAGTTTTAGTACGGGTCATTTACCACTTCCTTTTGAGGTATGTTGATGAGTAGGGTTATGTTAGTGGAAGAGGGTAAAGATACATGTGGAGAAGAACATGAAGAAGATAATGAAAAGGGTGGAGGTTTACCTCCATTTCCATTACCTCCCCTTGAAGAACCTTCTCCTTTGGGGCGTTTGGAGCTTTCACCCTATAGCTTGGTATTCCTCTCTTCATAGAGGACCTTCACCATCTCTGTCATATCAAAGAAAGCCTTCCTGAAGACCTTCTCATCTTCTGTCATGTTTGTAGGTTCTCCTTCATGAGATATACTCACTGGAGCTTAAACTACAACTTGAGGAAGAACTGGTGTTGGAGATTGTGGCAACCTTTCCCTCCTTCTCCTTGACCCAAATTCAGGGCTTTCAACCAGCTTCCCTTCTCCTCTTTTGAGTTTTAACCTTGTAAGCATGACATAAACTTGCAAACAGTTAAATCCTTCTTTCACAAAGAAAATCTAGTGCTTTGATACCAAAATGATCTAATTAAGAATATTAGTTTTGTTGTACTAAGATCCTCCTCAGATTATAACAAAATTCTATTCATGTGCTTAAGGATTCAGGGGTTTATTGCAAGTGAAAATGAGTTTTTATGTTAATTTTATGAGCAATTTTAACATAAATAAGAGATGAAACAACAAAATATAGATGTACATAACATCACCAATAACACATCACAAAATGAACATGATGAAGGAGTTCACCCCAACAGGGTACTTCTCCTTGGTCCAACATCCAATGGCTTGAGCCTCTATATTATGCTCAAATATGCTCAAATATGTGTTTACAATGCTCAAATGCTTCTGTAACCTGCTCCAATGAGTATAGAATGTCCAAAAATGGCCACTTAGCCTCTTTTTTAACCCAATTTGGCCAAAAATTGGAGAAGTTATGACCTCTCTTAGTTTCTCCACTATTCGCTCTACAATTTGCCCAAAATCTAGCACCGACCCTCATTTTCACCTCGATTTTTACTAAGGCAGATTTGTCTAACATTTAATTTGGCCATTGAGGCCTAAAATGAATAAATTTAGGCTCATATGGGGGGGGGACATGCGCCCAGGAGGTAACCCCGGCACTGGCCCCTTTTCCTCCGGCGGTCATGTAAAACGGTGGCAGTTAAGAAGTGGCATTCACATGGGGCGGCTAAGTCTGCGTCCACCTCCAAACAATGTCGCATCAAAGTTTAAATCAAGCGTGCCATAATATGTTGTTAAGAACCATGTGGATGGTATGTTGGTAAAGCCGTTGTGTCAATGTTGGAAGGTCACGGGTTCGACCCCTGCTACTTCCGATCAGACTATAACAACAATTTTTGAGGCCTCCTAGGCTACCATGTGGTGGCCTCCGGCTGGGCCACATGTCAACCTGTGGTTGGTCATCATTTCAACTAATGAAAAACCACAAAAAATGACCAGTCAAGATGTGCCACTTGGCATGATTTCATTAGCCAAGAAGCACTTTGACCAAGTCAATGTCCACATCACCTCCCTAGTCAATGCCACATCAAAAGTACGGACTGCTGACTGGGCTGTCCTTTTTTTTGAAAATTTGCCTATTTGGGAAAGTGCACATAACTCATTTCTAGAGTCATACACAACTTGTTTCGCTCAAAACATCATATTCAATATGATGATAATTATGTGGTCTTCCAGGTTCCATACCAATTCGACCACTTTGAAATTTGAGCTATTTTTTGAGCTCCTGATCAGGCTCTCATTATGTTTTTATTTTTAAAGGAACGAACAATGTATATATGACCTAATATATGATAATGCAACAAATGATATTGAGGGAACAATGCTTCATAGCGATTCTTAGATAAGTATGAGACCCCTATGCTTCAATCTGTTGCTTACACATGTAGATTACATATTCGTGATATGTTTGACAAAACACCTGTCATGGCTAGTAGGTGTATGGTTAAGGGCTTGTTCTATTATTTACATTTGAATCATTATTTCCTTGTTATCTCTCTGTTTTGAAGGTGTCGTTCAATTCTTGGCAATGACCTGGGCTCTAGGCTTGAAAAAGTGGCTCAAATCCTAAGGACGTTGGCACAACACTGGGAAAAATAGTCCCTAGACGCTGACTTGCCTTGGCATGAGAGCATTCATAGCCTCCTAGACATTGTCAGGTCCATATCATGGGAGCATCCAGGGTTCAAGTAGTCTAAAACTTTAGTGGGACTTGGGGGCTAGCTATCTGAGTAGTTGGGATGGTTCCTGGGAGTCATGTAGCTAATGTGAAAGGTTTGCATGTTGTGTTTCTATCGATTCCACTTCCTTAAGGTCATATAGGAGGTTGAATCTAATCATAGTAGTCTCTCGTCACATGTTTACCCTAGTTGGTTGGTTACTTGGGTAGATGTGGGAGGAGGGTGTTACATATGCATATTTAGCTCACAAGTTTGGAAGTGATACAAGAGTAGTGGTAGAGAAAAATCAATTACTTAGAGAATTATGTTTGAAGAAATCAACTATCTTCGAGGATTTTTGGAACTTAAAGGTATTATCTGAAATTTGATAATCATTATGCACACATTATCGACCAATTCCCATCTCTCTTGAAGAAAGGCTCATTTATATGGAATGGTGAGGTTACTTTGGCATCCTCACTCTTAAAGGATGTCATGTCTTCTGCACTAGTATTGACAATGCATGATTTTTGGAAAACATCCATAGTAGAATGTGATGCATTAGGAAAAGGAATTGGAGTATTGTTGATGTAAGAAGGGAGACAAATGGAATTTGAAAGGAAATAATTCAAGGGAAAATATTTCATGAATGAACACATGAAAAAAAATGGAAGCAATTCTACATGCAATAAAAAATAGTAATAGTGTATTATTTGGAGAAACCTTAAGGTCAAGATCGACCATGAAATCCTAAATATTTTATGGAGAAAATATTGTCATTAAAAGCGAAACAAAAATGGGTAGAAAAAATATAAGGGCTTGATTTTGAAAGAATCTGCATGAAGGGGAAGGACAATGTGCTAGTAGATGCTCTTTCTAGAATATAAGAAGCCTCAAGCTTATATTATATTACATATTCTATTCAGTATGGTTGGAAGAAGCTCACCATGAATGTAAAAATCACAACAATTTAAACAAAAAGTGTAATGTATAAAGGAAGAAATGAACTCTATAAAACATTAGGACTGGAAAGAAGATATACTTTAGTACAAGAATATGATATTTTTTATGCCTTCAATCATAATTGAAGAAATAAATATTAAGAGAATCCGACAAATATCTAATGAAAAGACATGTAAA
>APFE031712954.1:27035-39860 GCA_000404065.3 Pinus taeda | reverse complement strand
GCTTTAAATTCCAGCCAAAATCACCTAAGGCTTAACCGAGGATGGCATAAGGACACAAGGGCTTGGTTAAACTTTTGGGAGATCAATGAGTATGATGCTTTGCAAAACATAAATAACATTAAAGATATTGTTACTTCTCAGTTCAAAGAAAAATTATGGTGTGAGAACGATTTAGCGTCTAAAAGAAAATTAAGTTATTATAAGAAGGTCATCAACCCCACCCTTGAAGATCAAAAGTATCTCTCTATTCTAAATAGCTCAAAAAAGAAAATTAATATAGCAAAGATTAGAACGAATTCTCATGAGCTCCATAGTGAAACTGGGCGCTGGGTAGTTCCTAAAACGCCATGGATAGAAAGGATCTGTCATATTTGTGAGAATAGGAGCATCGAGGATGAAAACCACTTCCTCTTAGAGTGCCCTGCATACAACCACATTAGATCTCAATTTCACAACCTTTGTTACAATACTGACCTTCCTAGCATTTTACAATGCCAAAATTATAGTGAACTCGGGAGGCTTCTCTCCAAGCTTTTTGAGCATAGGAATAAAATCTTAAATCAAAATAAATAATTTGTCTTTAGGTCCGATAGATCATTATTAGACGGTCACCTTGCCAAAAGAACAAAATCATCATCATAGAGAAGAAGGATGACGACTATCCCAGCTAAGATCGTGCCATCACATCCCGCTTCCTCTAAATAGCCTTCGAGCTTATCACTGTAAATGCCAAATAGGGTAGGGGAGAGGGGGCAACCTTGTTTAACTCCTATGTTACACTTAATATCTTTCGACCACCCCTCATTGCTCTTTAACTTGGCAATTGCATTCTCGTATAATCTTATAGCGACAGCTCTCAACTCGAGAGGAATCTTTAGCTCTTATAATCTATTCCAAAGGTTCTATCTAGGAACTGTATCGAAAACCTTTCTAAAGTCCACAAAGCAACAAAATAAATTGGATTTATCATTACGAAATTCCTCTGCCATGATCTTAAGCGTAATGAGGTGGTCTGTTGTTGAGTGATGCCTTCTGAAACCTGCTTGGCCTTTAGCCCACTTACCTTCACTTTCAAGCCATATGCTTAACTTCTTTTCCAAACTACTACCATATAACTTGGCTAAGAGAGGGCTGATCATAATTTTCCGATAATTAGAGGGGTTATTTGTATCCCCACTTTTAAAAATAGGGATAATTAGGCTCTCAGTACAAGGTTTAGGGAACCCTCACTTCATTGCTTGATTGAAAAGCTTGTGGATGTGGGGGATGAGGATAGGACCTCCAATTTTTAAGATTTCCGCCTGGTAACCTTCAATGTCCTTAGTTTTCCCATTAGCGAGGCGATTAACCCCAAACTTAATGTCTTCTAAGGAGAAAACTTCTTTAGTTGTGAGCGGGGTTTCCAAATTATCCATGACATTTGGAGATTCATAAAGATTTTTAAGATAGGAATTCCAATCGTGAAGAGAAATTTTATTATTATCGTTAGTCTTCCTAGTCAAAATTTGCCTCCAAAATTTCTTAGGAGCTACCTTAGAGAGGTGTAAGAGATTCTCTTGTCTTTGATGAATGTACTACCTCTTTTCCTTTTAGTTAGGGCTTTGTATATTTTTATCTTGTCCATTTTAGGAGATTCGTCAACAACTTCCTTAATTGCTCTTCTTGCACTTTTACAATCTTTGTCATACCATGGATTGGTTTTGCTATTTCTTTTATTATTTGAAACTTCAATTGAGAACTTGTTAATAGAATATGAGAGGGTTGTAGTAAAATTATGATAGAGGTCTTCTATGTTGTCTATACTAGATAAAGGAAGCAAATTAGTTTTTAATTCATTTAGAAAGAGATCATTTTTATTTCTATCAAATATTAAGTTCTTTTGGCTATAAGTATTATTTTCTGTGGGAACTCTATGCATGACAAAATTGAGAGTTATAAGTAAAGACCTATGATCAGAGTTAGGTTCGTGTTCATTTAAGATGTCAAAATTTATTATTTCGTTGTATAATGGGAAATCGGAAATAACGTAGTCTGCCACGCTGCTACCAAGTCCATGGATGCAGGTCATCTTGCTAGAATTGGGCCACTTCTTTAGACCATTGCAAATTATGAGATCCTGAGCACTACAGAGCTTGACTAGCTCTGACCCAAACAAATTTTCCCCGAGGTCTTCAAAGCTCCTTTTGTACCTACTATCTAGAGTAGGGTCTTCGTCTAACCAAAGAGGATTAGGGTTGGATGATTGCTTAGAATAATAGCTTGGTTGTTTGAAGTTCGAGCATTAAAGTCACCTATTAAAAGGATATTACCATCATTCCTTAGGCTAGAAATATCATTTTCTAAACCATTGTAAGGGTTAGTTTTATCTAGATTCTTCTTCTTATAGAAGTTAGAATTGCTGTGGGGGAAATAACATATTGCTATGTAGGACTTTTTATTATTAATGTATCTTATTATAATAATAATAATAATGGAAACTATCAAGAGGAGAGGGTAGTTCGTTATTATTAAAATGACAAGTCTGCAATTTCATGTCATTTGATATGAATTATGGCCGTTGTTTCCACTGTCCATCAAGTTGGGTTTTTCAGGCTTGGTCAAACTTGAACTTGTGGACAGGGTCCACGTGTTGCACTGTTACCACTTTCCATAAAACTTAAATTAATAATGCGATAACAACTAAATTCCACGTAAATTATTTAATTCAGATTATAAAATTTTCATATTATTTATATTCTACACACCAACTAACATATTATTTATATTCTACACGCCAACTAAAATATATATAATTCAATAGTTTTAGATGATTTAATTAAGCCAATGTGTACCAACTAACATATTATTTATATTCTACACACCCACTAAAATATATATAATTCAATAGTTTTAGATGATTTAATTAAGTCAACTTGTACCAATTTCTATTTGCAAGGGACTTTTCGCCTTGGCTCTTCCCACACAACTTTGAGAATCTATATTATTTTCTTTGAGCAGCGAGTAGTCGCTCCAATGTCTCACTATTGGGATTAGTGATGTAATGGTGTACATATGTGTCTTGGAACTTTCACTTAATTCAGAAGCATATTAACAAGCTATTACAATTTCACACATGTATTGTATTCCTTTGTAAGATTATTCTTTGGACGCTTGTAATGCATGTTGCTTTAACCTGAATTAAGATCGTTGAACTATTTTGGTTGTTCTATTACATATGTTGTTGGAAACGTGTTGTATTAGTTGTTAACGTTGTCTCGCCCGTGTGGACTATTTTGCTGGACACTCGACAGTTTCATTCTCGTAAACTTGTTATAACGATCACCGCACTCGTGTGGACTATTCCACTGGGTGTTGTGCATGCTATCTGTTCACTTTGTGTTTGTGACTGCCACATCCATGTGGACTATTCCGTTGGAAGTTGTGCATGTTTAGTTGTGTTATGTCTCTAATAGAGTTGGGACTATTCCCTTTCGATTTGAGACTCACTATGACCCTCTCCCTTTATAGTGAAAGAACCTTGACACAAGTGACACTAAGCACTCACCAAGCAAACGAACTTTGTTGTTTGAATACAAAGAAAACCAATCTCATGCGCTGACAAGCAAGATCTATGGAAAATATTTAAGATAATGGCAACCGGGCCATCATACCATATGGGACTCCTACACCAAATGGTGTGAGGTCTAGCTGGGACTTCATACAGGTGAGATCTCCTTAATGTTGGTGTGTCTAGCACCGTTAACATTTCTGGCACTAGAAGGAGGGCCACTAGTTTTTTATGGATGAATGTCCTCTCACCCCCACCCACCAATCATTTGGTCAAGAAAATAACTCACACTCCCTCTCACCTACATGCAACTCTAAAATTGGTTACTCCTCACCTCCCATACGTGAACACAAAATTTAGTATCAACACCTCTGTTCTGTTCGTCCCATCACTCGTGAGTTTGCCAAAGCAGTCAAACTAATCACAACAATACAAGATCTTTCATACACATCAAAGAAGTCAATGACCACTCCCACAGGAGTTGTTGTCTCATTAGTGGAAGAATCAGTTCTTGCCACACTCGAAGGTCTAGCAGAAGCTGTTAAGAACGTAGATGAACCTCTAGTATTCCAACAAGGAGAACAAGACACCCTTGTGATATTGGGCTTAGAATCTAGTATAGGAGGTGGAGGGGAGGGTAGCAGAGGAGGAGAGGTCGAGATGAACCAACAAACTTAGAGCTGGAACCATCAAATTATGAAGAAGAGGAGGAGGACGACGAAGAAGAAGACATGGCTGACCAAAACTTGGAATGGATGGCTTAGGGACCATTGGCTCTCCTAGGCGCTTTGCACAATATGCCAACGCATTCAGAGAGGATGTTGACCAAGTATGACCCTGACAGAATATTGAAGGTAGAAGACCACTTGGACAACTTCTACCTGGAACTACGGACACTCGAGGTACGACACGATGACGTTGCATGCAGATTGTTTCTATGTACCTTGGATGGCTGAGTGGTGGTATGGTATCACAACCTTTATATCAATTCTATCCATAACTAGGGTATGTTCAAAAGAATGTTTTTGGAAAATTTGTTGATGACAAGACCCCTACCATGTTTCTCAAAGAGTTGGGCAGTCTGAAGATGGAGTCGAAAGAGAAAGTGAAATATTTTAATTACAGGTTTTTACGCATATTGAACAAGTGACATTGAAACCCTTACTCATCTTGTCAAGAACTTGATAACAAAGGTGTCTAAGCTAAAGAAACAAATGATCGAGACATCTACGAGCAGTTGGCCTCCCAGAAAATAGAAGGGGAGCATGTCATCAGGAAGCAACTGCTTCTCGACTAAACCTACACAGAGCTTCATCTCTGTGTTCCAGATAGAACTTTGCATGAACTAAGAGTTTTGCTCATTCCATCAACACTGTCACCTGAAAGGAACTTGTCTGAAATGGAAACGAGTTGCAAACTCGATATGAAACAATATGACAAATGTGGTAAGCAATGTGCAGTGTCAGACAAAATACAAATATGATGAGGAAAATGTTGCATTTGATGAGGCACCCAGCAGTAGGCAGGTGATCGACATGTATCAATGCTCGCAAGTAGCACAGAAAAGGAACACCGAGAACTAGCCCCTAAAGAAAATTGGTAGATACAATCTCAGAAGTCAAGGGGCTCCCCCTACGATTGGGGAGATGAAAGAAAAGATTGAATTGTTGAGGATGGTTGACCCATTAGCCATCCCAAAGCAAAAAACAAAAAGAAAGCCCGAGAAGAAAGATGCAAACAAGAGTAGGTCCATGAGTAGTAAACTTCATAACACTCCGTCAGATAGTATGAACATGAGTCGAAACTCATACATCTCGATGAGATTACCCACTCTTGATTATAATATTGTAGAAGATATGAAGAAAACTCGTGCAAACATCTCTTTGTTCGAGTTAGCTAAGATTCAAGGTTAGTAGGATATTATGCTATGTGCACTGGGTAAAGATCCACAGACAGCACAACCTCTACTAGAAAGGGAGCAAGCACATCTCCCAGTTCACTCACCACTATGCTCAACACACTCTGGATGGAAGAAGAAATTTTTTTTTCCCTCCATTCTTTCTTTAATTTTGAAATTTTTAACTACAATGTTCACAACTTTTTGGTTGATTCTGGCACATCAGCCAACGTCATACCACTCTCCATTGCCAAGCAGATCAATGCGGAATGGAGCAAGATATCTGTGCAAATCATCAACTAGATCGAATGTGCGTACCACCCATTTGTGAACTTCAGGATGTGATCATTTGATTATCCCATGACGGTCGAGTTCACCAGTGCACCAACATTCATTGTGGACATATCAGAAACATATGCCTTACTTCTCAGCAAATACTAGTCCAAAAAGTTGAATTGGTACTTTTATACAGACTGGCCACACTTATGGCTTCCGTTCCAGGGAAAAAAAAATCAGATCTGGGTGTTATCCAAGAGATACATGAAACACAATGTCACTCCCATCAATGGTGAGAAAGAACCGTTGGCTTTCGCGGAACTCATGTTTGACAATTGCCTCTTGGAAACACAGCTAGGGTGTTACCTCGCACAACCAGCTCCAACCCCACCAGACATAGAGTTGGGTCTCCTTCTTTTCCCAACTGATGGAAATGGAACTTGTACAGTACATTGTAACACTAGTAGTAGTAACAGTAGTAGTAGTAGTTGTAGTACTAGCGCGTCAAGCGATCCCTGTACAAACGAATTGTGGACCATGTATTCTAATGGATCAAAGACACAAGATGGCTCTGGATCTGGGTGTGTCTTGATAGACCCGAAGCATAGGAAGCATTTAATCTCAAGCTGCTTGCATTTTGAGTGCATGAATAACACTGATGAATATGAAGCACTCATATTGGGCTTGCACAAAACCATTAGCCTCAATGTTGTTCCGCTCAATGTGGTAGGTTATTTAGAAATCGTGGTACGATAGGTACATAACTCCATACATTGTTTAACACCTCATCTCAAAAGTTACCGGCAAGAGGTATGGTGACTAATCTCTAATTTCCAAGCTTTCAATATAATTTTCGTGCCAAGAATGCGTAATGAAACTATCGATGCCTTAGCAAACATAGCTGCTAGGATGTCATCGCTTAGGGATAGGTTTACTGTTGAAACTTTATGTAAGCCTTCTATCCCTAATAACATAAATAATCTACGTGTCTTTTATGATGATCAACATATATTTCACTTCATGGCTAATGCTGATGTCTTCAAGGATGAATCGATTGACGAAGATGAGCACGAGAAGTCTTTGCAAGTTGCAACTAACGCAAATAAAGGAAACCTCATCCCCATGGGTGTGGTATCTCTCGAAAATCTCTATGACTTGCAGAACCGCTTTCAAGGGCCAAGGAACAACAAAAACCATAGTTCCACTATGATGTATGAACAACTTAGCTTGGGGACGGAACAAGATCCGAAGTTCATCAATCTTGGTACTTGTTGCACACTGTAGGAGCAGTAAGCCTTTATTTGCTTGTTCAAATGGTACCGAAATGTGTTCGCATGGACATATGATGATCTGAAAAAATACGACATGCGAATAATCAAAGATGTGATTTTGATCAAAGAAGGGGTCAAGCCATTTTAGCAGAAGCTGAGAAAAGTACATTCGTCACTTGAACCCCTCATACAGAAAGAACTGACTAAGTTTTTGGATGCATGGATCGTTTACAGAGTTCGTCATTCCATGTGGGTTTCTAATTTAGTTCTTGTACGGAAGAAGTTTGGGGATATCTACTTGTGCATTGATTTCCAAAACTTGAACCACGCTTTGGACAAAGACAACTACCCTGTGCCATCAATGGAGCATATTTTATAGACAATATCTGGGGCAGAAATGTTTTCCTTGCTTGATCATTTTTCAGGATATAACCAGGTTCTTGTAGCGGAACTTGATAGATTGAAAACTATCTTTTGTACCACGTGGGGTATGTTCGCCTACAAGAGAATGCCATTTGGGCTCGTGAATGTAGGTGCAACCTTTCAGCACGCCATGGACATCGCCTTCTGTGGACTTATCAGACAGAGTGTAGTAGTGTAACTTGATGACATCACTGTCTTTTCCAGAAAACGGTTCGACCACATACGCCACTTAAAGAAGATACCGAAGAGAAGAGGGAATTACAACGGATCTGCTATAGGTTGTATCTCTTTAGTTTGCTGGATAATATAAAAAGAAGGACTAGTTGTTTCTCCGTGGATGTAGCCCAAATTGGGTGAACCATGTATATCTGTGTCTCTCTTGCTTTATGTGTTTTCTATGTTTATATTTCTGCAATATATTTTATGTGTTCCATTGTTTTGTAATATATAGTTTTCTAGCATATCATTATGGGAAAAACTATTCATATAACTGTTGTTGATAAAGGAGCCTTCACGTGCATTATGTCCATATCATGTTGGAAAGCCCTTGGCTCCCTTCCTCTTAACTAGTCCCTGAACACTTTGAAATCCTTTGATGGTAGAGGATTTCGACCTTATGGTATTATCAACGCTTTTGCCATCTAGTTAGAAGGAAAGAATATGAATATGGAAGTAGAGGTTGTTGATGTAAATATCGATTAAAACCTTCCACTTGGCCATAGCTGGACTCACATGATGTTTTCTATGGTTTCTACTCTATTTCATGTACTCCACTTCCCCCATCAAAGGAAAATTGTCACAGTGGACCAATTGGCTTTCTTTCCCTCTAGCTCTTTGACTGGTAATGTACCTTATATTGGGAAACCCATCATTCCTTATGAAAACTTTGGAGTGGGTCTTTTCAAAGACTCTTCTTTGATGGGAATTTTTTCCCTTCTTTTGCCCAACAATGTTGCCTCAGTTAATATGATTTCTTTTAGTAATGACCCTTGTATCATCCCTAGCCATAATCAAATTGTTAATCTTGGCGACATCATGCTGCTTAGCTCCATTGAAAAAAATGTCAAGTTGTCCTTTCTGCCTTTGCGGCTGCATATGAAACTCATGACTGATTAAGCATGGTCCTAGACTCATATTCACAAACTCCTGGGCTCGTTTCTTTGGATTTTGGAGATCCTTTGAATGAAACTTTCCTTATTGATGAAAGCATTGCTGAAGTCATGTTTCTTGAAGAAACCCCTTAGAATGATACCCATCATCGTTCCTCTTGTCTTTCTAGCCTTGGAGCAATCCCTATATCCATGATGTCTTGGTTTCCCCTGCAATGATTTCTACCCTTCAGAATCCCATTTTAATCCATGATGTGTTATCTGAGGGGAATATGGGTAACATTTAGGCAACCATGCCTATTGATATATCTATGAAACCAATTATAATTGAAAACATCCACATAGGGGCCTCTTGTTCTTCCAATGAGATCACAACCTATACAACCCTATTTAAATAATTTTGCAATGTCTTCGCCTAGACCTACAAATGAATTCCTAGTATTGATCCAACCATTTTGGTGCATGAGATCCCAACTTACCCAAACGAAAAACCTGCTCGACAACGCCTTCATCCAATGCACCAAAGAAGGCAGTTACTATTAAAGCTAAAGTAAAAAAAATTCTTAAGGCTGGCTTCATCTATCGCATACCATTAACAAATTGGGTTTATAACATCATCCGAGTGACTAAAAAGTAGGGAACCATACGTGTCTCTGTTTATTATAGTGATATTAATCAGGCTTGTCCTAAAGACAATTTTCCTACTCCCGTTATCGACTAGATTATTGACAAGTGTGCCGGAAATGAAATATTTTCCTTTATGGATATAATTTCTGAGTACAATCATATTAATATCCTTCGTATTGACCAATATAAGACCTCATTTATCTATCCCTAGGGGACTTTTTTGTATAATAAGCTTCCTTTTGACCTTAAAAATTCTTGTGCAACCTTCCAAAGAGCCATGTCTTATGGATTCCACAATATTAAAAACATCATTCACTCATATCTTGATGATTTACCGGCACATTCCGCTAAATGTCAAGACCATCCGGCTCACCTTTGTGTGATTTTTCTTTGTTGTCAACACTATAATATCCGATTAAATCCTCATAAATGTGTCTTTTGCGTTGAATCTGGTTGTCTCCTAGGATTCGTAGTTTCCAAAGAAGGCATCTGAATTGATCCTCTTAAGGTGGAGGCTATTATTAATATACCCCCTCCATCTACCTTACAACAACTCGAATGTTTGCAAGGGAAGGAAAATATTCTTTATCGTTTCACCCCGAACTATGTTGAGCTTGTGAAGGGTTTTACTCGACTTTGAAAGCAAGGGGTCCCATTTATTTGGGATGACATTTCCCAAAAGTCTTCAATGCATTAAAGACTGCACTCATCAATGCACCTTTGTGACATCCCCCTAACTATCATCACGCCTATTTCTAGTTTTTGGCTGCCATTGACAGTACCATTGCTATGGTGTTAGTTCAAGACAATGATGATGGTAATGAACATGTGGTATATTACCTGAGCCATAATCTCCTTGACACTGAGATTCGTTATGCCCATGTGGAGAAATTGGCCTTGACAACAGTCCACGTTGGCCAATGTTTTTGCCATTACATCCTTTTACACAAAACCATGGTGATATATGATTGTAACCCCGTGATTTATATTTTGACTCGCCAGTTTCTTGGGGGGAAATACTCCAAATGGATTTTCATCCTGCAGGAGTTCAACTTAGAGTTCACTAAAGCTAAGGAAAAAAAGTCACTAGTTTTTGCATAATTGATTTGTGATCTTCCCTTTGCCGACAGAACTACCATATATGATGAATTGATTTCTAATGAATCTTTTATGCAACCAACTCACAAAATAGAAGAAAAGATAGGTCAATGACTTCAAAATGAGCCTCTTTGAGGGGGAAACCTCCTTTACATTACATAAATGAACAATTCTTGGATGATACAAATGACAAGACCTCCTTTCTATATATAGGAGTCTAAGGGGTCACAATATAGTTAAAGCTGATATAACAATAATAATGTAAGGTCACAACAAAGACAATATTGGGCTTCTATGGGGCACAATAATAACAATATGGGCAGTGATCAGGTAGAGGTAGACTTGGAATGATCCATATGATATTGAACCATAGAGTCATCATTGACCCGGACTTCATGTCAGAAAGTTCCTGGGTAGTGATGAGTGTCTAAAATTGCACAAAGTCAACAAAATGAATCTAGAAATTAAGAGTCATTATGTAACATGTATAAACAAATAATCTATTTCCATGCACCCTCATTGGCAAATATATAATCGGATTGACATAGAAAGTTTGAAATAAAATATACCGTAAAACTCGTGAAACTGAATAATGATAAATTTTTGTTGAAATAATTAATTATTGAATCTATTTCTATTATCAAAAACTCTAATAATGAGATTTAAAGAATAAAAAAAATAAAAAATTCCAAGGGAATTTGTGACCTCGGTAGACAACAGGTAAATAATGTGGACATTAAGATTTATTTGCCTAGACAAATAGTCTAATTCCATGAGTCCACGCTGGCTTATTTATAATCTGATGGATATAGAAAATTTGAAATAAAACTTATAATCTGATGGATATACTAAGTTTGATGGTGTAAAAGTATAAATATTTAGTTATGAAACGAATGACAACCCCATGGTTCGATTATTTAATGCCCGATAGCAATCTACCACTCAATTAATGACCAATAACAAGCTACTTATTTTCCATTGAAAGATCAACACATTGACGCGTTGAAGAATGGGAGGGTGTCTTGATAAATGCTATTACTAGTTCTTTTCTTTTAGCTCGCCAATGTGACATGTAGCGGGGATGACCACGTCACATTTCTTTTTCTTGAATCGCGTTCTAGATGAATGTGACATGAAGCTGGGATTGCCATGACTAGTCCAAAACTTACACCAACTTCGTATAGGCCTCCATTATGTATATGATTTCCATTATGTGGAAATTAAAATTCATTTGCCTAGGCTATCTAGACGAATAGCTTAATTCCAAATTCCATGAGTCTGCACTGGCTTATTTATAATCCGATTGATATAGAAAATTTGAAATAAAACATAGCTTGAAAGTATAGTGACAAATATTCAACCTATTATAGTATTATATAGGGCATTAAATGAACCGCAACGAATTTGACGAGTAAATTGTTCGTTATAGTGTGTGATTTGTTCGTCAAATACAGTTTAAAAAATTATAAAACTCTCAAAATTCTGGCCTGAAATTATGAAAACAAGTTAATAACTATGAAAAACATTAAATGTGATGGACAAATCTCTTTTAAGATTCCAACCCTACAGATATAACAATAATGCCCAATAACAAGCTACTATTTTTTTCGTTGAATATCAATGCATTGAAGAATGGGAGGGTGTCTTGATAAATGTTATTACTAGTTATTTTCTTTTAGCTAAACACGCCCCGCCATTGACATGTAGCCGGGATGACCACATCACATTTTTTTCTTGAACCACATTCCAAGCGAATGTGACATGAAGCTATGATGACCATGACTAGTCCAAAACTTACACCAACTTCGTATAGGCCTCCATTATGTATATGATTTGGGGGTAGTCTACCAAGATGGAAGAATTGTGTGGATCGCTAAACATGGTTGGATAAACAAATTTCAGATTTTTTTGTAGATGCAATGTTTGAATCATGTTTTTGATAGTAGAAATGGATTCAACACTATCAAAAACTTGTAAGACACCTAAAATTATGAATTTTAACAGCTTTTACTTGGATTTACAAAAAACTCTGCCAAATTTTTTCAAAATATAGGAATTTCCATAACTTTCAAAACACAAAAAGATAAATTGTTATAATTTCCATTATGTATAACCAATAACCCTAACTTCACATTCAAAATAAAAAATGCTTAGATTAATTTTTTTGTTAATCTTTTAAATATAATATCATTCATTATTTATATTTTAAATATATATATTCCTCTTTCCACGTACATATATAATTCCTTTTAATACAAACCTTATCTCTGTTTTTCAACTTTAATAGCTATTTCAAAAATAGTTGAAAGTAACTAGTGAAAAAATATATAGTTTTTTTTTCCTTCCACCCTCATCCTAACTATTCTTATAATGCAGAAAGCAAAAACAAACAAACCAGTCCTATCATATAAATGTAATCCAAAATTATCCTTGTTTCTTATAGCATTAGATGGACATCTATTCTTTATATATGCAGCACATAGAACAACATCAACCCAAAACATTATCTTTACATTTTTGAAGAAAAGCATGGATCGTACCATATTTAAGATTGTCCTATTCATTCTTTCAGCTACA
>APFE031712954.1:4544-27015 GCA_000404065.3 Pinus taeda | reverse complement strand
GATGTTTGATCCCATGTTGTTGAAGATAGTTTTCAAATTCATTTGATGTATATTCTTTTCCATTATCAGTGCGAATAGACGCAATATGAGATTGTGCATCATTTTCAATCCATTTATGAAAATTCTCGAATGTTTGAAAAGCATCAGATTTGTTCTTCAGTAAATAAACCCAACACATTCTGGTGTAGTCATCAATAAATTTCATGATATATTTAATTCCATTTGCAGAAGAAATAGGCATTGGACCACATAAATCTGAATGAATAAGTTCAAGCTTCCTATGTGCTCTTGAATGTGAATCATGAAAAGACTGTTTGCTATGCTTTCCTAGAATGCAAGCATCACATTGCTTAAGTTTTATAGGAATTGTAGGCAAACCAGCAACACCATTTTTCTTCAACAAGCGGAGATTGTCATAGTTCAACTGTCCAAATCTAGAATGCCATAATAAACTTGATGGAACTGTACCTTCTTCATGATGAGAATTGTATGAGAAATGTTGTGCATGTCCAGAGGTTCCTTGTAGCTTGAGAAGCCTTTCCTCTTCCATTCCCCTCATGACAAGTGAGTGATCAGATGCTTTTCTTACCTCAAGCTTGCCATCAAACATATGAATGGAGTGACCTTTCTAGCAGATGTGGACCAAGGACAACAAGTTTCTCTTGAGCTGTGGGAGATATAGAACATGATGCAGAAGAAAGTCTGGAAGACCAAGCAGTTTAAGCCTGATTGTGCCAAGCCCTAATGGCTTGATTTTTGATTGATCTACAAAGTATACTACTCCATCAACATTTTCAGTGAAATATTCAAAAAAATATTTTCTGTGAGTCATGTTGCAAGTTGCTCATGAATCAAGCAACCAATCATTTTTCCAAGATGCAAGTGAAGCATTAAATAAATCTTCATTTACTCCAATGTTACATTGTGCCACAACATAGTGAGCGAATTCAGGTGATTTACCTTTGTCTGTATCATCAGTTTTACCTTTATGTTGGTTTCTTTTCTGCCTAATTTTGTCCCATGGTAGCTTGCATGTAGAGGCATCATGTGATCCATTTCTTTTGCAGTGAATGCAGTGCAAATCTACCTTTTCTCCTTGAGAATGTCTGCCCCCCCTACCTCTAAAATATCTTCCTCTTCCTCTTCGTCCACATCTTCCTCTTGTAGAATCTTGAGAAGGATGCTTTTCTTGATGAGCAAGGCACACAGCCACTTTAGAAGATTCAGGGGTTGTCTTCTTTCCAAAAGCTTTCTCTCTTTCAGCAAACGTTTTCACAAGAGAGTCAAAGGTTATATCTTTGAGATTTCCATTTGCTTGTAATGACTCAAGATAATTGGAGTAAGTAGGATAAAGTGCCTTGAGAAAAGAGATAAGAGGAATATCCAATTCAACCTTAGTGGATGTGATATCATGCATTATAGACTTTACTTTAGATGTAAGAGCAAGAGGATCATTATTTTGCAATTCAAGATTGAAGAGTTTAATCATGAGTTGAACAACTTCAAGTGCAGAATGTGAGTCATAGAGTTCTTTCAGCTTTTGCAAGGCTTCAAATGTAGTTGAATATGACGAAATATGGCGACTCACCTCTTCATTTACAGATGTTGTGATTAATGCATAAGCTTTGCTGTTTTTGTTTTCCCAAATGACGAGCTCTCTGTCTAAGGTAGGTTGTACAGGGTCATTGTCTCCTTCTCCGACACACAGTCCTTTCCACAACTCATTGAAAATGAGGGTGTGTTTTATTATCCGGGACCATTCAAGATATTTCTCCTTGCCAGTGAGAACTATTCCCACCATGGATATGATTGAATGCATTCTGTAAAAAAAATAGTTTTGCTGACAAAAAAATTGTTCTGCCAATATACAGTAAAAATGTACTCAAAAGGGCATTCTCAAAAGATTTCAAATCCACCATGTGACCCACATATACTTCCCTTTAAAAAAAAAAAAAAAACCTATTCAACAAATGTTATCGTCCAAAAAAAACTTCTAACACAAGGTTTTCATGTACCCATTGAATCACGACCATCAGGCCATCACAACTTCAATACACAGAGAAAAAATGACCTTCAAAACATACATGGCCAAAAATAAAAAAAAAACATTCAATGCATACGCAGCATACAAAGCCAATTCTTCATACCTTACGACCTCTTTTTAAAAGAGCTCAACGCATCATGGACGTTCTGCCTCCACCAAAGATTCTGCCACAAATTTGTTGTTAGCTTTCAAATGTCAGCTTTCAAATGTATCGGTGTTGCTTTCAACTATTGGAAAGGATATTAGAACAGGGCAGCGTTCAACTATTTGAAGGAATATACCATGTGACAACATTCAAATGTATCAGTGTCCAGTATTTAACTATATGTGACAGAGTTTAAATGTATCTGCGTCCAACATTTAACTATATGTAACAGCGATTAAATACACAAAACGATTTCTAACAATGCATACTCCAGCAAAACAAACGCCCCGGGAGGCGCAAATGAGCCCAAGAAATAAGCAACCTTATGCAGATTTGAGAATTATCGACAGGGGTTGCTCCGATACTATGAGACCATGGCTGTGCAAAGACTTGACGTCTCAGAAGAGAAGCGCCTCGCCCAAACTCTGAGATACGAGGAGATAATTTTTGCTGGTGGTGGCTTGGATGTTGAGGTATTCAATCGAGGTATGATTCCACTAGCATATGCTATAAAGAAAAAATCTGTCAGGTAAATCAAACACATATTTGGACGGGATCTACTTGCTATTCACATACTTCACCAAGCCAGAGTCCATACGAGAACTTGAAAAGAAGCTCAGAACAGATGACAACGTTATCCGCTCATCGACTTTCAAGGTGAACGAAAGGAAATATTAGTTTCTCTTTGTATATGTTTCATGCGGCTTTTATCATGGCACCAGTGAGGAGTGCAGCAGTGTTAAGCTTTAACAACGATGCTGTTAGAAGCTCATCACCTCGTCTTCAGTAGAAAAGGAGGCAACAGTTCGAATGTCGGCTCTCATGGTAGGAACAACCACTGGCCATGGTCATTTGAGCCATACGCAAATTATCTCTGGCCAAATAGAGCGCAGGTAAAGGAATATGGCAGACAGAGCGTAGGTAATGTCAGTCAGAGAGCAGAGGTAAAGGAATATGGCAGACAGAGCATACAGGCACTCAATCACTGAATTATATGGAGATCAGAGGAGCAGACTAGGGAGTTACAAAGACATAAAGGCTAAAAAAGAGTTGGCTCTAATACAATGTCAGACCAGGCAGTAACTCCATAGGGTAGAAATAAATTGACTTTATTATTCCATCAAGTAGGTCCTCATTATATACATGAGGGAGAGACTGTTCAGTTCGTCTCCCAATGACTGTTCATATTTCCTAATTATCTATTTACAATAATTCATCCAATCACAAGGACTAGGTGTCAACAGATATTTTCTCCTATTGTTAAAATGACTTCAATCAGAACTATTTTAATTCTAGTAGTAGCTAAAGATTTGCATCTTGAGAAGTTAGATGTAAATACAACCGTTATCCATGGGGATTTGGAGGAAGAGATATATATGCAACAACAACAAGGATATGAGGTAAAAGTGAAGGAAAAACTAGTGTGCAGGTTGAAGAAGAGCGTGTATGCTTAAAACAAGCTCCAAGGCAGTGGTATCTAAAATTTGACAGGTTTATATCTGAACAAGGATATACTAGGTGTCACGCTGATCAATATGTTTATCTCAAAAGGAAAAGTGATGGTAGCTATATTATATTGTTATTGTATGTAGATGACATGCTTTTTGTAGGTTGTAAGATGCAGGAAATAAATGTGCTCGAAATAAAATTGGCAAATTCATTTGAAATGAAGGATTTGGATGCTGCAAAACAAATCCTTGGTATGAGAATAACTAGAGATAGGAATAATCAAAAATTAACATTGTCTCGGAGTGAGTACATAGAAAAGGTGTTGAAAAAATTTAATATGCAAAATGCAAAACTAGTTAGTATACCTTTGGCTAGTCATTTCAAACTAAGTAAGGAGGTGTGCCCCAAGACTTAGGAAGAAATGGCTTATATGTCTAAAGTTCCATATGCATCAGTAGTTGAAGTGGGAGTTGTAAGCAGGTACATGAACAATCCAGGAAAAGAAAAATGGATGGCGGCGAAGTGGATTCTCAGGTATTTGAGAGGTACCCCAAATCAAGCATTATGTTTTGGTGGTTCAAACATTTCTCTACATGGATATGTTGATGTAGATATGGCGGGTGATAAAGATAATGGGAGGAGCACAACTGGGTATGTGTTTACTGTAGGTGGAATGGTTGTCAGTTGGGTTTTAAAAATGCAAAGTGTTGTTTCACTCTCAACAACAGAAGTAGAGTGTGTTGCTGCTACAAAGGCTAGTAAAGAAATGATTTTGTTACAAAGGTTTCTGGATGAATTGGGTAAGAAGTAGGATTTGGGAAGGTTATACAGTGACAGCCAGAGTGCCATACATCTTGCAAAGAACTCTGCATTTCATTCCAAGACTAAACATATACAGCTCAAGTACCATTTCGTATGGTCAGTGTTGGAAGATGGACAGTTAAAGCTGGAAAAGATACACACTAGCCAAAATCCTACAGATATCTTAACAAAAGTTATAACCAGGGAGAAACTGAGATTCTGATAAGTTTCAATTGGTCTTCAAGTATGATGAAGAAGATGAGAAACAACCAAGTCCAAGGTGGAGTCATTGTCTAGTAAATGAAGTAGCAGTGGAGTTGCTATAATCAGTCTCCAAGTGGGAGATTGTTGGGTGTGGAGCCTAATTATCTTCTTCATTAAGTGGTATCAGCGCATTGGACCCTAGTTCGTAATGTGGCGGCAACTCTGTCCATAATATTTGGCTGCAAGGGAGGTCCAAGGGGGGGGCCGACAACGATCTTTAGGAGCCACCCCCCCCCAGGTGGGGGATCGAGGGAAGCACCCCCGAAGCTAAAAATAGATGTAAAATTGCCTTGTAAAATGTTGTAATTTCATATTCAATCGAGGCTATTCATTAGGCAAAGATCTGACGGTAGAAGTTATGTTTAATTTAGGTTTCTTTACCCTGGAAGGCAACCCCTCACTATATATGAGGGAATCGTATTGCGTCTATGTAGATCTGTATTCTGAGTGAGAAAGAGAGAGGAGATTGAGCGAGAGAGAAGAGGGAATTACAACAGATATGTTGTAGGTTGTATCTCTTCAGTTTGTTGGATAATTTAAAATGAAGGACTGGCTGTTTCTCCATGGATGTAGCCCAAATTGGGTGAACCATGTATATCTGTGTCTCTCTTGTTTTATGTGTTTTCATGTTTATATTTTTGCAATATATTTTATGTGTTCCATTGCTCTGAAATATATAATTTTCTAACATATCGTTAAAACTATTCATAGAATTGTTGTTGATGAAGGAGCCTTCACGTGCATTACGTCCATATCATGTTGGAAATCCCTTAGCTCCCCTCCTCTCAACTAGTCCCTGAACACTTTGAAAGCCTTTGATGGTAGAAGATTTTGACCTTATGGTATTCTCAACGCTTTTCCCATCTAGTTAGAAGGAAAGGCTATGAATATGGAAGTAGAGGTTGCCGATGGAAATCTCGATTATGACCTTCCACTTGGCCGTAGTTGGATTCACACGATGTTTACTATGGTTTCTACTCTATTCCGTGTACTTCACCTCCCCATCAAAGGAAAATTGTCACAGTAGACCAATTGGATTTCTTTTCCTCTAACTCTTTGACTGGTAATGTACCTTATATTGGGAAACCCATCATTCCTTATGAAAACTTTGGAGTGGGTCTTTTCAAAGACTCTTCTTTGATGGGATTTTTTTCCCTTCTTCCACTCAACAATGTAGCCTTGGTTAATATGATTTCGTCTAGTAATGACCCTTGTATCATCCCTAGCCCTAAGCAAATTGCTAAACTTGGTGACACCATGTTTCTCAGCTCCATCGAAAAAAATACCAATATGTCCTTTTGGCCTTTGTGGCTGCATATGAAACTCATGACCAATTAAGCACAGTCCTAGACTCATATTCACAAACTCTTGGGCTCGTTTCTTTGGATTCTGGAGATCCTTTGAATGAAACTTTCCCTACTAATGTAAGAATTTTTGAAGTCATGTTTCTTGAAGAAACCCCTTGGAATGATACCCATCATCATTCCTCTTGTCTTCCTAGACTTGGAACAATCGTGATATCCATGATACCTTGGTTTCCCCCGCAATGATTTCTACCCTTCGGAATCCCATTTTAATCGATGATGTGTTACTGAGGGGAATATGGGTAACATTTAGGCAACCATGCCTATTGATATCTCTGTGAAACTAGGTATAATTGAAAACATCCACATAGGGGCCTCTTGTTCTCTCAATGAGATCACAACCTATACAACCCTATTTAAATAATTTTGCAATGTCTTCGCCTAGACCTACAAATAAATTCCTAGTATTGATTCAATCATTATGGTGCATGAAATCCCAACTTACCGAAATGAAAAACATGTCCGACAATGCCTTCATCTAGTGCACCCAAAGAAGGCAGTTGCTATTAAAGCTAAAGTCAAAAAAATTCTTAAGGTTGGCTTCATCTATTGCATACCATTAAGAGATTGGGTTTCTAACATCATCCCAGTGACTAAAAAGTAGGGAATCATACGTGTCTATGTTTATTATAGTGATATTAATCAGGCTTGTCCTAAAGACAATTTTCCTACTCCCTTTATCGACTAGATTATCGACAAGTGTGCCGGAAATGAAATATTTTCCTTTATGGATGGAATTTCTGGGTACAATCATATTAATATCCTTCCTATTGACCAAAATAAGACCACCTCTATCTATCTATAGGGGACTTTTTCGTATAAAAAGCTTCCTTTTGACCTTAAAAATGCTTGTGCAACCTTCCAAAGAGCCATGTCTTATGGATTCCTTGATATTAAAAACATCGTTCAGTCATATCTTGATGATTTACCCGTACATTCCGCTAAATGCCAAGACCATCTGGCCCACCATTGTGTGATTTTTCTTTGTTTTTGACACTATAATATCCAGTTAAATCCTCATAAATGTGTCTTTTGCGTTGAATTTGGTCATTTCCTAGGATTCTTAGTTTCCAAAGAAGGCATCTGAATTGATCCTCTTATGGTGGAGGCTATTGTTAATATACCCCCTCCATCTACCTTACAACAACTCGAATTGTAGAAATTCTGACTGTAGGTTAACCTGATAATGCAATCTACTAAAGAAATATACTTAATCTACTTCTACAATCAAACTTGCGGAAGCTTAATCAATTTGAGCAAGATCAAATAGAACACATATAACAGAGAAGAAGAATCAATACACATGAAACATAGAAGAATACTCCGGGGAATGCCTCAGCTAAAAAACCTGCTATCTGTATTATCATACAAGTGGAAATATCTCAGGATTACACATAGCTTTAGCTCTCACAACTATCCATCTCTCAATACAATCCCTCACTGCTGCTCATTGACAAAATAGACAGCTCATATGCCTTTCCTCTGCCCTCCAAGCCTCCTATTTCCTTGTGTAGTTTTCCCTAGGTGTTCTTGCTGTAATCTTGTGTGACACCGATCTCACACATTGTTCCAACACACTGTAAAACCGCGCAAATCTCAAGGAATGAATTCCTTCTGCATGCAAGAGTTTTTCTTATAGGAAAATTCTTGCAACTGATAGTACACTGCCCCTGCCTTTAATCTCAACTAGGTCTTTGTCTGAACTGACATGCAAGAGTTATTTATGAGAGAATATTCAATTATTTGGAGTACACTAGTTTCATGCATGCATGCATTAACTGACTGAACTCACAATTAGTTCGTCAAATTTTTTGGAACTAATTTAACTGGACTTAACTCAGTTAACTAAGCTAACTAATTACAACTGAAATACAACTCATCTTATATCCTTAATTAAGGGATAATCTCCTTAATCAAAGGAATAAATGTTGCATGACTTCATAAAGACTTCTAGCTTGAATTTCTCCAATTAATTAACTTAAGATGAATTAATTAATTATTTTCCAAGCAGCTGGTGAGACTAAATTTGAATTTTAATTCAAGAACAAATTAAAATTAGAATATTATTGTTGCCACATTTCAACAGTTTGCAAGGGAAGGAAAAATTTCTTTGTTGTTTCATCCCGAACTATGTTGAGTTTGCCAAGGGTCTTACTCAACTTTTAAAGCAAGGGGTCCCATTCATTTGGGATGACATTTCTGAAAAAGTCTTCAATGCATTAAAGACTGCACTCATCAATGCACCTTTGTTACATCCCCCTAACTATCATCACGCATATTTCCAGTACTTGCCTACCATTGACAGTACCATTTCTATGGTGTTAGTTCAAGACAATGATGACAATAATGAACATGTGGTATATTACTTGAGCCAGAATTTCCTTTACACTGAGATTTGTTATGACCATGTGGAGCAATTGGCCTTGACAACAGTCCATGTTGTCCAATGTTTTTGCCATTACATCCTTTTACACAAAACCATGGTGATATATGATTGTAACCCCATGATTTATATTCTGACTCGCCAGTTTCTTGGGGGAAAATACTCCAAATGGATTTTCATCCTGCAGGAGTTCGACTTAAAGTTCACTAAAGCTAAGTAAAAAAAATCACTAGTTTTTGCATAATTGATTGTGATATTCCCTCTGTCGACACAAATAACATATATGATGAACTGATTCCTAATGAATCTGTTATGCAACCAACTCACAAAATAGAAGAAAAGATAGATCAATGACTTGAAAATCAACCTCTTTGAGGTGGAAACATCCTTTACATTACACAAATGAACAAGTCTTGGATGATACAAATGACAAGACCTCCTTTCTATATATAGGAGTATAAGGGGTCACGGTATAGTCAAAGTCGATATAACAATAATAATGTAAGGTCACAACAAAGACAATAGTGGGCTTCTATGGGGCACAATAATAACAATATAGGGAGTGATCCGACAGAGGTAGAGTTGGAATGATCCACATGGCATTGAACCATAGAGTCATCATTGACCTGGACTTCATGTCAGAAAGTTCTCGGGTAGTGATGAGTGTCTAAAATTACACAAAATCAACTGAATGAATCTGGAAATTAAGATTAATTACGTAACATGTTTAAATAGATAGTCTATTTCCATGGTTCTTCATTGGCAAATATATAACAAGTTGTGTTTAGTGCGATTTTTTGGAAATTTTTTGTTGGATTTTCCCAATTATTTTCCCTAAAATTTGGCAAGAATTTATTGAAATCACAAGTTTGATGGGTAACCCCTGTACAATAGAAGTTCCCTAGGTTTTTTAGTGGTTGAATCCATATATAGTAAAAAACCTAATTTAAATAACACAAATCAAAATTTCACGACAAATGTTTCCACCAGATTTTGGCACAGGAAACTCCAAAAAATCACAATAAAGACAAATCCATTATATAATAATATTTACATAAAAAATTTGAAATAAAATATACCCTAAAATAGTAATGATAATTTTTTATTGAAATAATTAGGTATTAAATCTATTTATATTATCAAAAAAATTCTAATAAGATTTTTTTGGAAATAAAATCAATTATTTATGACCTCTGTAGACAACTCGTAAATAATGTGGAAATTAAAATTCATTTGCCTAAGCTATCTATACGAATAGCTTAATTCCAAATTCCATGAGTCTGCACTCGCTTATTTATAATCTAGATGAATAGATTAATTCCATGAGTCTGCACTTGCTTATTTATAATCCGATGGATATAGAAAATTTGAAATAAAACATAGCCTGAAAGTATAGCAACAAATATTCAACGTATTATAGTATTATATAAGGCATTAAATCAACGCAGCTAAGGATGGAATTTGACGAGTAAATTGCTTATTATGGTATGTGATTTATTCATCAAATACAATTTAAAAAATTAAAGAATTGTCAAAATTCTAGCCTGAAATTATGAAAAAAAGTTAAGAACCATGAAAAACATTAAATGTGATGGATAAATCTCTTTTAAAATTCCAACCCTACAGATATACCTGATAACAAGCTTTAATGCCCAATAACAAGCTACTATTTTTTCCGTTGAATATTGACGCATTGAAGAATGGGAGAGTGTCTTGATAAATGCTATTACTAGTTATTTTCTTTTCGCTGAACATGCCCCGCCAATGTCACATGTAGCCAGGATGACCACGTCACATTTTTTTCTTGAACTGTGTTCCAAGCGAATGTGACATGAAGCCAGGATGACCATGACTAGTCCAAAACTTACACCAACTTCGTATAGGCCTCCATTATGTATATGATTTAGGAGTCGTCTAGTGAGTTGGAAGAACTGCGTGGATCACCAAAAGTGGTTGGGTAAAAAAACTTCAGATTTTTTTTTGTAGATGTAGTGCTTGAATCATATTTTTTATAGTAGAAATGGATTCAACACTATCAAAAACGTCTAAAACACCTAAAACAACATTTACTTGGATTCACAAAAATCTCTGCAGAATTTTTTCAAAATATAAATGGAATTTCCATAACTTTCAAAGCACAAAAACATAATTTTTAAACTAATACTATAATTTCCATTATATATAACCAATAACCCTAACTTCACATAAAAAATAAAAAATCCTTAAATTAATTTTTCTTAATTAATCTTTAAAATATAATATCATTCATTATTTATATTTATATTTTAAATAAATATATTCCTCTTCCCACATACATATATAATTCCCTTTAATACAAACCCTATCTCTTTTTTTCAACTTTAATACCTATTTCAAAAATAGTTAAAAATAACCAGTGAAAAAATATTAAAGAATTCTTTTTCCTTCCACCCTCTTCCTAACTATTCTTATAACGTAGAAAGCAAAAAAAGAAAACACACCAACTAATATATATAGCAATGTTTTAATATATAAATGTAATGCAAAATTATCCTCGTGAATCATAACCTATCATATTCAAAACAAAATATATTTTCCATTCGGGGGTGGGTAGGTAGGAAAACGACATGAAATTGCGGTGGAATATTTCAAAATCAACAAGCCAGTCGGCCTTTTCTGGTTCGTTATTTAGACGTGTGGGATAGATTCTCTTCGCATGCGAGGGACAGATTCTCTTCGCATGTGATAGTGAGACAGATTCCCACACTATATATATTTTCAGTAGTGTTAAAAGATATTTTCTAAGTAATATTTAACATTTTGGATTGCTCAAAAAAATTATATTATATTTATAATTATAATTATAATTAGTGTAGATAGTGTCACCACTATTCCAAGCATTCCAAATAACTAGTGTGATATGTTTGAATTTTAGAAAAACAAAATCCAATGGAACATGAAATATATATCAATATTTATGTGATGTCGGTTGGTTTTTCCTAAGTACATGTGCTTGGTTGTATAGCTAACACACAATAAAGAAATATTTTATGGTGAACGTCCAAACTCCTCTATAACGACTATTAAGGCACTGGACCTACTCTTTAAATCAATCACAGCTCAAGGTTATGGTCCATTTGAATTGGAGGACTTGTCACCAAGTAAGCAGGATTGGCTAAAACTAGGTAAAGTCTCACATCATGTTGGCAGCTTCAATCATAAACTAGTTGATAAAAAATTCATTTTGTATAACAATGGATAATGAAGAAGTCCTAAATTAGAGGATAAGTAAGGGAAAATACTTTATGTTTTTTTATGTAGCATCAAAAGGTAATCCATAGGAGGCAGGAGTGGGATAGGTTTTTTATCGCCCTAATGAAGAAATCTAGAGTCAATATGCTTGGGCTTGGGGAGTGCCACAATTAACAAATTTTTTGGCTTTGTGGCACTGGGGCTAGAGCTAGCTATTTCAAGGAAAATTCAGTAATTGATGATGTTTGGGGGCTCCATGATAGTCATCCAACAATTGGTTAAACTCATAGGGAATTCTAGCCTTGATCGACCTCCAATTATGTAGAGGAGAAAAATGCAAATTGTGAAATTTGAGAAATTTAAGTTTTATCATGTCAAAAGGTAATTGAATTCCAAGGAAAATGCCTTAACTAATAAAGGAGTCTCCATGGAACAAGGGCTTTTGGCCCAGGATAATAGTAATGGTATTTGTAAACCTCTGCCATGAGATACAAAATTAAATGTCAAGTATATGGTGCAATGATTGGATCAAGAACAAATAATGGAAGGATGAGTTATTAGGAGGCCCTACGATCTCATCACATACCTTTCCCTCGTCTTGCGATCCTCTAGAATCATCCCATATAAAATTGGTGACTCTTCTTTAACGTCAGGACTTGGGCCTCTCAAACACTTGGACGAGAATATAGATGATTACGTGGCTTGGGACAACTAGAAGCAAGGACTTAACCTTGGTAAATTCAAGAGGGAGTTACGCCGTATGATGGGCTCTGGTATTGCAACAAAAATGTTGCACCTCCTAGGGCTACCAGCTTTAATTTATCAACTCAGGGTTCGTACAAATTTAAGAGGTAACCGTGTTGTATGCATAGTAAACTAAGCTCTACTCAAGTTGCTCTAAGACAGTGAACCAAACTAAGGTGTACATCGGCCATTCTACCAACTAAATATAGATCTTGTAGGAATGAAAGAATGTTTCATAAAAGGAGTTCTTATCTACTTGCTGGAATGGAAAATGTTGCATAAAAGTAAATGTTAAACTACTTGCAGGAATGGAAATGTTGCATATAAGTAAATTCTAATCTACTTGCAGCAATGGAAATGTGAATTAAAGTAAATTCCAGTCTATTTGCAAGAAATGAAAATGCTTGAAATGGAAACCATAGCCTAGGAAATATAAAACAGAGAAAGGAAACCTAATCTAACTTGCATAAAGTAAAGAGCACGAAATCAACTCTCAATAAGTACATTCAAAAGAGATCATATCCTAGTAACAAAGTTCACTAAGTGCTTCAAAAAGTAATCATGTAAACCATCATATTTAACATTCAATTCATGAACATGTTTACTAACCCTAATAGGAGAAATGAATTGCAATGGTGAAGAGATAAGTCATAAGTGGTCTCTACTCTTCCTCAAACTTGGTTTCAAAGCCTAGGGGCACCATGTAAGGACATGAGTAAAAAATATAGCTTAAAGAACAATTCTGGTCAAGTTTGGAGAGCTTTTACACAGTGTTATAGGAGCGACAAGATTGGTACGGGATGTTACAAGATTGCCTTATTTTACTACAGGAATTAATCTGAGAGCATTATGAGGACTTAAAGCTGATATGAAGGTGAGGAAAGGTAGTGGAAGGTGGAATAATAATGTATGTGGTCGTTTCCAAGCTCAGTACTCCTCAGGAGCCCATCTTGCATAAGGAGAAATGTGCACGATGGCCTTTAACAAATCTGAAAAAACTTATCGGTGAACAATGCAGTTGAAGAAGTTGTTGAGGAAGAAGGGAGGGTGTTAATAGTAATATGAAAATAGGAAATTATGACAATGCTATGCCCTAAAACCCAACATTATGACCTGCACAAAGCAAGTATTACCCAATCTTGGAAAACATCTAAAGCATGCTAACAATGTCAATTGCAAAAATTTAAACTAGAAAGGAACATTAGCGGAAATTTCATCCAAAAAGTGCCCATGAAATTTTCATCTAATTTCCATGTCATAATAACCTATCACACGATCTTATATTTGTGTCAAATGGTCATATTTTTCATCCTCGGTGCAAAGAAGGATAGGTGCATTCTTAGCGGACAAAAGGGAAAGCCAAAAAGTAGAGCTGAAAATTGGAGGTCAAAATGAAAGGGATAACTGAAATTTTGAAGCTGAAATCCAAAAGCAAGTGCCAAAATTCGAAATCTGAAATCCAAGAGGAAGTGCCAAAGTTCAGAGGCCAATTTCTAAAAGGGAGCTGAAAAAGGAGCCGAAATATTGGGAGTCAATTTTCGAAACAATAGATATTAGAGATAGACTAAGAATATTAGGGGATGATATTAGAAGGATTGACAGAAAGGCATATTGGGACTTCGGCATTTCAAAGGTCAGAACTATGGGACCTTAGTGATTTATTCAAAGACCGACTAGATATTGGAACCTCAGAGCGATCTAATTTCAGAAGCCTAGAGCTTTCAGAGCCTCAGAGTTTCGTTCTCCTTAACAATTAAAATTCTTTAGAAGCCCCAAGGTAGTGAGGAAAATAGAATTACAAAGGAAATCACATGAAAAACCAAGAACCGAGGGACCGCTTCCTCTCTCCTTCAAGAAGACACATGGTGGAAGGTGATTAGCTCTAAGAAGTAGACATGGTAGATGATGTCAGCATGAAATTATCTTACAATGGACATGTGATAGTTTTTTTCAACATGAGGGTATAATGTGGAAAATATGGGTGACATGTGTCACCACTTAGGAGGTACCACGTGGATATGATGACCTCAACATGACATCATCTCAGAGGTCAAAATTTCAGAGGAAAGAGATTTTGTAACCCCTATTTAATTTTTTTTATAAAAAGTTGTGATCTGATCAAGGAGCTCCAATGTATAATTGGCACCTAGTCATCGGAACCCAAGAGAACCAAGGGTGTAGAGTTTGGCTGAGCACCAAGTGCTATGAACCATAGAAGGGATGTGAATAGTGGAACTCCTGTGCAATTTATTTTTGAAAAGGATCCGATGAAAGGGGTTCCCATGTTGAATGACATTTGGTCATGAGGACCCAAAGGACCAAAGGCACAAAGCTGGGATGAGCACCTAAGTGATATAGAGAATATTGGAGGGAGGTGGAATCAAAACCCTGTTTTTAATTGGAGAACTTATGATGAGAGGAGCTCTAATGGGGAGAGGCACTTTGTTGCAAGTATTCAAAAGAAATAAGGGTAGAGCACGATTACAAAGGGAGATAGGCCCTTGAAAGGAGCCCAAAGGATTTATAACTGAAGCATTGAGCCTACGGTGACAATAAACAACCCTATATGGGAGAAACGGTAACGAGGCCAAACATAGAAGGGGGTGAAGTCATCATAACTCTGTGAATTCATAAGACTTTTCTAAAGAATTTTGTGACGAAGGAAGGGTCTGATACTGTATTCCATAAGCGCTAAACAGGTGGTCACAGGTGGTGTTTCTATCATATATGCACAATAAGGAGATAAGCACATAAGGGCTTGAGGAATCAAAACTTTATATTTTTGTAATATCAAGTTAAAGGAAGTTACGATGAGTAAGTGCTCTGAAGTTGCACTATGCTAATATTATAGGATGTATTAGGCCCTGATAGTGTAGCACATAGGTAATAAAATATGGATGGATCGGCAGCTAAATCGTAGAGCACCTCCCAATGCCACCACATCAAATCATGGCTAGTTCCAAAGTGAGGAAATTCAAGCAGTTAAAGGGAGAAAGTAACAAGCATATTGGCAGGTAACCATGGAGGAATATTATGGCAAAGGCATGGCCAGATCAGAGGAAATCAAAGGAATTGGCATGGGAGATATTTTGATGTGTCAATCGTGACACCTCTTGTTCTCATTTTTTGGTTAATATTATATTTTCAAGAAAAGAGTCCAATCTATTATGTAATCATTAGTACAACTAGGCTATCCACATGCTTAAACAACTGGGAAGTTAAGAGATATAGCACTTTAAAGATATTTTGTAACTATTTTGTGGACTCTCTCCCTATAAAGAGGGAGGAAAAAATCATTAGAAAGGATCAAGTTTTTTTGGTTCCAGAGGTTTTGTATTTTCTGGTTCCAGTGGTTCTATTTTCTTGTCTTTGAGGCTATAATTTTTTTTTTTTGTTGTATATTTTGCGAGTTTGGGCCATATGACATGTATTTTCATTCTCAAACATCAATGAAGAATCTCTAGTGATTCGAATCAATTGGGATATGTAGTATGTGTTCCTATTTTGTATTTCACTTCATGTGTGTTTTTCTTCTTCAGAAATTATGTAATTGTAGCTACCTGATTCACTCTTAAATACCATATTTACTTATGTTATATTGTAGTAGACGGTACCTGTGAAATTACATCTTTACCTATGTTATGTGATAGCAGGCAGTACCTGTGGAATCACAGATTTACTAATGTTATGTGATTGTAGATGTTACCTGTGAGACATGGAGATTAAAGCCTTATAATGCGCTCCATAATTTCTGCACTTCATTCCTTTTATCCTTTCATAATTATACTAAGATTTGTTGCATAGGATTATGTCTTTATTGAGCCCTCTACACTGAGTTCCTTCCTTTTTTTTTCTCCTTCCCATCTTACTGCAACAAAAAAAAATTAAGCTGCATTCTCTGTGTGTCAACCACTGGACCTTAAACATTTTTTCTTGGGAATGATACTTTGCTCATGTGTATACTGAATCTGACTTTGAAAAGGAAATTGAACCAACTTTAAAATCATTTTACATTCATATCTTGAGACGCATCAAATTATATTCAAGAGAGAGTAAGATGTCCTAGGCAATGACCTCTCCTCAACCGGGGGTTTATCTCTAGGAGCTACAACACCAAAAAAATGTGTTGAACACGTTTTTTTAATCTATCTTCAATTTTTATCAATGTGGGTATTCTCAAAAGCCTACATAATGGATACTAGTTGAATGTGGGATTCAATTCCATGTCCAACAAGTGTCTACACTTGAAATTTGAGTAAACCCATAAGGAGGTAA
Organism: Pinus taeda; assembly: GCA_000404065.3. Taxonomy (NCBI): domain Eukaryota; kingdom Viridiplantae; phylum Streptophyta; class Pinopsida; order Pinales; family Pinaceae; genus Pinus; species Pinus taeda. The sequence goes on along the minus strand of APFE031712954.1, from coordinate 10,315 downwards.
GACAAAAGTACGATTAAAAAGGGTAGTTTTCTTCTTTCCCCTCCAAAATTAAAAACTCTTGTTTTATTATTTTAACTATTATTTTCTTAATTTTCCTTAGGAAACCACTTTTAGGCTGAAATTTCTTGTAATGTGGATGAGTTGAATTTTATTCATGATCTCCTTACTGCATGAAAAATGAAACCTATCTTTTTTTGCTTTCCAATACAAGGCTTACAACCACACTATATAAAAGAGATGATTGGTAAATTTGCAAAGGAAACTATTCATATAAACACAACTTGCAAGATGGAAATATTGCTAACCTAAATACAAAAAAGAAAGATGTGTGATAAAATGTACAAAGGAGAGAGACTAGAGTGCTTAGGTTGGGCCTTGACCTAAGGGAATTGGGCCCTATAGAACACACTTAAATTCAAGACAATACAAGAATTCTCATTGATCTAAAAAGTGCTCAAGTACATGGAAATGAAAATGATAAGTACAAGCCTCCCAGCTCTAACAATCACTACTCTTCTCTAAAAATTTGAATCCTATTGAGCCCTTGGGCTTCTTTATTTCTACAAAAATGTTTGAGGTTAAACCTCCTTAGAAGGAGGGTTTCTTACCTCCAAATCCCTATAAAGGTGGATCTAGCTCCGTGAGATCCTCACAATCCTTGAGTGCATTAGTTGTTCAATAGATCCTCGAACTGTATGTGAGTAAATATAGGGACCAAGTTAAGTTGTAGGTGAGTAAATTTAATGGAAATGCCTCCTGCATCTCCTCCAGCTTTCTGCAACAGGTACATAATAAATGTACCCTTTTCCTGCACATTAATCGTGTTAGACCACAATATATGATAAATATCGTTTAATCTTCCTAATACACACATTATAATAAAAATGTTGTTATCCAATGCAAGGAGAGACGTAAATGTATGTTGAAGGATGACCATATGGACCTTTTTACATACATGTTATTGAGGCCCATCATCAACCCCCTACTAAAGGTGTTTCTCACCCTCTGAGAAACTCAACCACTTAATTCCATTTCATGCATAGCCCTGGTGGTAGCCCTAACATCCCAAGATATATTTGATGGAGTCTCCCCTTAAGGGTGGAACCCTACATTTTTCTTTATCTCTTCCCATTCTTGTTGCTCTTCTACCTTTTCGTTTCTTTCTTGTAGAACTAGTAGCAAAGGAGGGTTGAACTTAATCCCAATCTAGTTGACCTTCAGACTTTGAACTATTCTCTTATATAAGGGTGTCTTCTCCAAGGCATTCCTCAATCTCTCTTGAAAGTGATAGTCTCTAATTTTTAAGCTATGTGGTAAGGAGTTACATCTCCTCTGAAAAGCTTGCAAACTCTTGGTTCCTAGCAGCCTAAAAATGTCTTCAAAGTGCATGATGGGTTATTCCTATATTTCTATGCATAGTGATGCCCATATGGGGTATTTAGAGATGATCATATGGTTGTTGATGACAAGGTTAGGGACTCTCAATTCTGCTCTAATCCATAGGGGTTGATGAGTTTCCTTGGATATAACAATTTTTTCCTCTTCAACCCTTACTTCCTTAGGAGTCAACTAAGAGTAAAAGAATAGAAAAAATACTTATATTAACTTTATTGGTCAATCTTCCAACTAGAATATCATTCATTATTTGTATTCTAAACACAAATATTCCTTATTATATTAAATTCTTCCCAATGTACTTCTCCCCCCCTTCCTCCCCCTTCCCCCTCCTCTCTACACACACACACACACACACACACACACACACACACACACACACACACATAACTCCTTTTAACAAAAACCATATCTCATATCTTTCCTTTTCTTTTATATTTTAATTTGATTGGTTATTTACAAATGGTGGTAAATAATCCAGTATTCAAAGTTCAAAATTAAATGTTCGGTCCTTTGTTGATATTATGCTGAGTTAAATGAGGATTGTCTCTATTGAAGCACTTGATATGGTGTGACTTATAAGATATTTAAAAAGAGTAGAGAAAAATGAGGACAATTGGTCTAAGATTGTCTGCAATGACATTTTGTGCAAAAGAAAGAAGACTTGGATGTGGAAAAATATCAAATGGTTCAAAAAATCGGTATTTACTTGAACATGTGTCCCACTAAAGGTAAAGAGATAAATATTTTTATTATTGACAAGTTCCACAAGCATATTTTGGAGAAAAGGATAAGGAGAAAGAAAAAGTATTATATTGAAGAGTTCAATCCCACCTGCAATCATCATAAAAAAACTTACATAGGGGCCACTATATCATGGAGAGTCAAAATTCTCATTGCTCAGTGAAGAACTAACTCTTGCCTACTCTATTGTGAAAGACATTGAAAAAGACCAAAAATTTCTCATTGGATAGTTGAGAACTAACTCTCGCCTACTCTATTGTGAAAGACATTGAAAAAGACCAAAAGAAATTTAGGAAAAAAAGATTGTGTACTTAGAAATGAAATTAGAAGTACTCATCATTAAGTTTAATTGGAGAAGGGATAAAATGTATGATTCTATTTGACACCCCACTTGGCCCATAAACTATTTTGATCTGGCAAATATTAAAATTTCTTTTTCCTCTCTTTCTATAATATTATTTTAATATAAATATATATAATACAAAATTATAGTCGTGAATCGTAACCTAGCTTATTCAAAACAAAGTAATTTTTCCATTCACTTAATCGTCCAAATCAATTATGTGGTTGGAGTTTATCCTTATATAAACCCTAAGAGAGCTTGACACACAGTCAACCTGAAACTCAGGGTGACTGCAACCACTGTTAATTTCCCCAAAAGGATACCCAAATGTAAAGCCCCCACATGTATAATTTCCACGACTTTCCTCGTACCGATTGCCGAGACATGATGTCGAGGAGCAAAAGCACAGGTGCAAGATGAAGAAAAAGATAAACAGAGCGACTTGTTGAATTAGGAAAAAGGAGGTACTGATTCTCATGCTCTGCTCTATTCTTCTGTTGGAGATTATAAACACAACAATAGGGAGATGTGGATGTTGAGGGAAAACGGCATGCAATTACGGGGAATATTTCAAAGTCAACACGCCAATTGGGCTTTGCTAGTTCATTATTATCTAAAATGGCAAGCCTACAATTACGTGTCATTTGATATGAATTATGGTAAGTACTAAGTAGAGCTGGGGTTCTGCAAACTGGGAGGTGGTTGTTGAGGAAAAACGACATTCAATTTCAATATTTCAAAGTCAACAAGCCAATTGGCTTTTGGTAGTTCATTATTATCTAAAATGGCAAAGTATGCCATTTCGTGTCATTTGATATGAATTATAAAATGGCAAGTCTGCAATTTCGTGTCATTTGATATGAATTATTTCCGTTATTTCCACTGTCCATTAAGTCGGGGTTTTCAGGCTTGGTCAAACTTGGACATGTGGGACAGGGTCCACGTGTTGCATGGTTACCCCTTTCCATAAAACTTAAATTAATGATGCGATAAAAACTTAAATCCACGTAAATTATTTAATCTAGATTATAAAATTTTCATATTATTTATATTCTACTTACCAACTAACATATTATTTATATTCTAGAGGCCAACTAAAATATATATAGTTTAATGGTTTTAGATGATTTAATTAAGCCAAGTTGTATCGAGATAGATGGGGAAGACACATGAAAGTAGGAGAGAGGAATGATGAGAGATGACTTGCGAGAAAGTAGGAGAGAGGGAGAGATAGAGAGATGGAGTTTGAGGTGGAGAGAGGGAGGGAAGAAGAAAGTCATAGAGAGTGAGAAGCAGAGAGAGAGAGGGACTGACAAGAGAGAGATGGAGAGAGAGTGTGTATCTTTGGGGTGAGATAAAGAGACAAATAAGGAGAGATAGAGAAAATGGGGGAGAGAAGGAGAGAGGAGAGAGGGTGGGATATAGTAACAAAGTTGGAGAGAGAGAGAGAGAGAGAGAGAGAGAGTTGGATATGACGAAAACTATCTTTCTTTTCCTCTATTGTTGAATTTCTTTGGTTTCATGTTGGGATGAAGCTTCCAACAAGTAGCTTCATAATTTCCCTCTCAGGAACAATGTGTACATATTGTTTTCTCTCCTTCTTTCTTAATGGATGCATTTTTCTTTCCTTTGAAACATTTTTCTTTCTATGTGCCCTTAAGTGGATTTTTATTACCCTATTATGGAGTGTTTGTTTCCCTCTTGCCTCAAGATGACCAGCTTACATACACACAACATCTAGATTATTTGGATTAAACATCAAAATAGTATGCCTAAGGTAACTGTGTAAACCCCCTATGTACTTCAACAATGTGTCTTGTGATTGAAAATCTACACCTAACACTAGAGACCTTTTTTCCGAATTCTTGGGGTGTAATCTTGCACATTTTGACCTTTAAGTTATCTAAAGTTCTACCAATTGGCGATGGCCTTTTGCATATAAGCTAGAGGGTATAATTGTATTTTAATTGCAGAAATGAAATGAGACCAAGAAATTGAGATCTTACCATGTTTTGTTTATCTCCTCTTGTGTCTTTGATTGACACCATAATAGTGTTAAACTCTCCATTCTCAAGAAATTTAACTGAATTTATGTCATCCTCTTGAAGGTTTTTAATTTTGCAACAGACCTCCAACTGACGAATCCAATTATCAAGCTTCTTTACATTCACTTCACCATTATACATGGGCAGCTCAAATTTAACATCAAGTTTTAGTACGGGTCATTTACCAGTTCCTTTTGAGGTATGTTGATGAGTAGGGTTATGTTAGTGGAAGAGGGTAAAGATACCTGTGAAGAAGAACTTGAAGAATATATTGAAAAGGGTGGAGGTTTACCTCCATTTCGATTACCTCCTCTTGAAGAACCTTATCCTTTGGGGGGTTTGGAGCTTTCACCCTATAGCTTGGTATTCCTCTCTTCATAGAGGACCTTCACCATCTCTGTCATATCAAAGAAAGCCTTCCTGAAGACCTTCTCATCTTCTGTCATGTTTGTAGGTTCTCCTTCATGAGATATACTCACTGGAGGTTCAACTACAACTTGAGGAAGAATTGGTGTTGGAGATTGTGGCAACCTTTCCCTCCTTCTCCTTGACCCAAATTCAGGGCTTTCAACCAGCTTCCCTTCTCCTCTTTTGAGTTTTAACCTTGTAAGCATGACATAAACTTGCAAACAGTTAAATCCTTCTTTCACAAAGAAACCTAGTGCTTTGATACCAAAATGATCTGATTACGAATATTAGTTTTGTTGTACTAAGATCCTCCTTAGATTATGACAAAATTATATTCATGTGCTTAAGGATTCAGGGGTTTATTGCAAGTGAAAATGAGTTTTTATGTTAATTTTATGAGCAATTTTAACATAAATAAGAGATGAAACAACAAAATATAAATGTACATAACATCACCAATAACACATCACAACATGAACATGATGAAGGAGTTCACCCCTTCCAGGCTACGTCTCCTTGGTCCAACATGCAATGGCTTGAGCCTCTATATTATGCTCAAATATGGTCAAATATGCGTTTACAATGCTCAAATGCTTCTGTAACCTGCTCCAATGAGTATAGAATGTCAAAACATGGCCACTTAGCCTCTTTTTTAACCCAATTTGGCCAAAAATTGGAGAAGTTATGACCTCTCTTAGTTTCTCCACTATTCGCTCTACAATTTGCCTAAAATCTAGCATCGACCCTCATTTTCACCCCGATTTTCACTAAAGAGCCACCAAATCCATCGAAATATGGGTGGATTTGTCAAACATTTAATTTGGCCATTGAGGCCT
>APFE031712945.1:0-10787 GCA_000404065.3 Pinus taeda | reverse complement strand
CAGCATAAGGACTAGGCAAATGAGAAAGGAAGATGCTAAGAAGGCAGAACAAGATAAAGTTTTCACCACTTATTCAAGGAGAACAAGGAGGACACCAAAAGCTCAGTTGCAAGAAGACCAGCCTGAATCCAATGCACCTATACAAATGGATATTCAGAGCAGTGACCATTCGCCACCAGGGCCAGGAGCTGATATAGATGTTGAAAGCCATTCACCACCAGGATCAGGAGCTGATATAGCTGTTGAAAGTCATTCACCACCAGGACCAGGAGCTGATATAGAGGTTGAAAGTAATAACAAACAAGAAAAAGGGTCACCACCTCCCCATAAGAAGTAGAAGAAACTGGAGAAACAAATTGAAAAATTAAAGGAAGAGCTCATGGAGGCTAATATGCTGGAGAAAGTTATCAAGAAAGAAAATGAAATGCTCCGAGCGCAGAGTAAAGAGATTCAAAAGAAAAATGAAAAGTTAAAGGAGCGAGTCAATGAGCTAGAGGTTGAGCAAACAGGTATTTGTAAGTGGGCCACCAAGTGGTACAATCAGAAGAAGACCCTAAAGGAAAAATACAAGAGATTAAAGAAGGAGCTCCATGACCAGAAAGATGCCCAGGTGAAAAAGAATGTGGACACATTGCTAAAGGCAACAGAGGTATAGGTAGGGACAGAGTTCAAAGGAAGCACTTCGGGGTTAGCATGAGGACATGCTAATACATTAAGTCGGGGAGAGATGTTGGTACCATTCCATGACCCCTTTTTCCCTCCCAAAACATGACATTTTCCTACCTCTTTTCATCATTTATCTCTCAGATCCCTTGGAAATTGATTAGTTAATAGTCTTATAGTTATTAAATTGCATTGAAATTGATTTAAGGGTTTTATGTTAATGAATTAGGAATTTTTGGCAAAATGACTATAGGAAGTTCCAACATCCTGTAATTGGTTTATTGTTTGACATGTGGCATGACAGCCAGGCTAGAGCGAATGGTAGGGATGAAAAGCGGAATGTCCAAGCATGGAAAAACACCTATCCCGCAGTAGAATCGACCCTCCTACATGCGCGGTCAACGAAGGTCAACTATGGCATGTTGGCAACAAAGGCAGCAACAGCACGCAGTCCAAATCGATTTAAGTTTTGTTTCATTTTTTTTTAAAATCAGTTAGGATAGAAACATTTTCAAAAATCGTAGTGTGGTAAAAGTGGCAACAGCCTGCTCGTGAATGTACATCCGTTTTCAAAGGATGTAAAACCATATGTAAATATAGTTCTGAACTGGTGGTATTACTGTTATCATTGTCGTTGTTTCAAAAACAAAGTTTCGATTTTAATATCAAAGACTTGCATTACAGTCACAATTTCGCTGTGTTGATTTGGTAATCGTTGGATCATAGTTCAGTATACTTGGAACGCGAACGGGCCCTGCGTAACGTGGTATACTGTTGTTTTATTTCATTTACAGTTAGGGTATTAATATGCGCAGTGATTCAAATTGATTTATGTTTATAATATGCATGTTTATGAATGCGCTTGAATAGATTATCATCTGGATCGTGAATCATATCCTGTAAGGGATTCGATCCCTTGTTATCTTGTAGAGCATTGTCATGAACTCTATGCTTATGATGTCCATATATTTTATCTTACATGACTGTTAATGAATGTTAAGTATTCGCTGAACAGAGGTTTTATGTATGATGTCTCTGTAAGGGGACTAAAATCTTGATTGCAGTGATACACAATGTTTTGGTTTGTTAAATGAATTGAATCTTGATTGCTAGTAATACATAGTGTGTTTTAGTTTGATAATGAATCGAATGACAACATTGTAATTAGGAAGAATAGACTTAGATAACGATCCTTTATGTCTATATACTTTAGGCGCACGCCTCTAAGTCTACGCACCCTGGTCGATAATAAATATAGCCTAGTCTAGCACCCTAGATAGGACACTACAACATGGGAACCTAATAAGTATGCACTAACTGTTGAGCCCTAAAGCTAACTACCTCAAAGTTTTCAAAATGGAAAATGCTCTATCTACTACACATCCTTTTCATATTAGTTGTCAGCACTCATATTCCTAGGGGCATCCTACACTACATTAATGAGGATCACTGTCAAACTCAAAATCCTACATCTACTTCATGCAAAGGTTTGGTGTTTCACATAAGGCAACATACATATTATTATTATTATTTTATGTCTTGATGAGTCGTGTGTAGCAAATAATACTTTTCATGAATATAAAACAACAAAAAGCACCAAACACAAATAAAATGAGCATTAACTGAGTTCTATGCAATATGTAGATTTCATAAACATAAGTTGTAGGTAATTATTGTTGCTCACCTTTGAAAAATATGTGGCATTTCTTTGAATTAATTTTTGATGTTGGAAATATTCCAAAGGAGTTAGCCCACAACGTAGGATAAAATCATCATGGTGTCATGTACTTATCCTCAACCAACTAACTTATCATTTGTGACATTATTATAGTAGAAATGTGATAATGTTTGTGATGAACTTAAGCCCATTACTTGTCACAATAATGCATGTGACATTATTTTGTTGAATACCTACACCGAAGTCTTATTGACTAATGACCCGCCACATAACCTTGTGGCATTGTCCATTTTTGACAATAGCCTTCTTCTGGTTCCTTGAATTTCCTTCTCTTGTGCACTAGCTATTATTTTGGACAGAAGGGAGATAAGAGTAATGGACATGAGTGGGTAGGTTGTGAGTAGGAATGAATATGTTGTGACCTCCACAATTTTTAGTTTCAATAATAAATTCCTTATGTTCCTTTTATGTGGTGGACACAATGCTTCTATAGTTATATTATCTAGTAATGAGGTTTGTGTCTTTCGCTTGAGAGTGATGTCTCTAAGTGGCTCACCTAGATCCCTTTCATCAAGTATCGTTACTAACAATATCAAACCAATAACAAGAAGATAATTGCATGTAGTATTGCTCACCTTAACTCTAAAACCATGCCTTGTATTTTGAAACATGCTTTTACAATGTGAGCCTCATCACATAAAAGTAGCTAAGATGGAGAACATCACATTCATGGCCTTTGTAAAGCCTTTCGATAATAACTTTGATCCCAAGATTGTCTCTTGGACATAAGTTGAACTAAGGGTTCTTACCAACTATTTCATTTTACACAATGATCCAACAATGTAGAGAGTAGGTTATGCCTTTCATTCGTTAAAACATATTTTAATGGAGGTATGAATTTCATAACAACCATTACCATTAATATTCAATAGACGCAAGATACCATTTTATAATTACATTTTACAAAAAATCCCCTAGAATTCTCCTCTGTATTACTATGCTTGCAAACCACTTACTTTAACTTTACCTCCACCTTTACAATTAATACATATTTAAAAGTTCCCTTTACTTGTTTCAAACATTTTTTTTTAACTTATACAGTGGGAAAACCTATCATTACTTAGTTATCGAAATTGGTCGCTATTTATGATGTAGGCTAACTCATCATTATTATTCAAGGAAAACCATACCACCTAGAAAGACTCGCTAGTGGTCCATAAGAGGGCAAGATTTCACTTCTTCCAGATCCCTTTAGGTCTTGGGTTGTTAATCTCTTTCCTTGTGTTTGAGAAAGGAAAGCTCTTAACCAAGCAAAACAAGGTTATGTTATACTCCAAAATATTACTTGTTTCAAGCATATGCTAATGCTTTAATAGACAAATGCAAAAGTCAAATGATGTCTTGAATCTCTATAAAATAGGCCATTTAAATGAGCTTTCCAAATTCAATCATATGCTTAATAAAATTGGTAAACCCACAAAATATCTTAATGAAAATCTTGTAATGTATAAAGTTTCTTTTTAAAATCTCACTTGAAGTTAAAGTATTTAAAAGGCTCTTATATGAAAATCTTGATAACTAATGGTTATATTGATTTCATAGTTATTATAATCTATTGAAGATGGATTAATTTTTTTTATAATTATGAAAAAATTAGGAGGGAAATCTTAATGTCACAAGCTATTATTTTGGTTGGTTGATTATTGACTAATATAAGTTTATTTTTATTTTGAATCTATCAAATGTTTAAAAGGATTAAATTTCTCAAAATTACAAACATCCTTTTTTAAGATAAAACTTGAGGTAAGATTTGCACTTCCAGTAATTTGATTCCTCATTTAATACATTTGAAGTTAAAATGAATCTATATTAAATCTTTAATACTATTTATATTTTATTATATAAATTTCAACATAAAGTTATGAAATAGGATAATTATAAATATAATTATCATCACTCTAATTTATATGATAGGATGAATATATAATTTACAACTTATTTTTTTTAGTGTGGTTAATGTATATTGAATGGTGATGCTACGCTGATGGAAATGTCTCGCCACATCCAAATGTCTCGCCACATCCACCTGAAAAGATCACATCTTGGTTATTTATTGACATAACCTAAATAGATTGACCCCATAACCTCCCATTAACAAAATGTTTAATGATAAAAACCTTAAAAACTGCAACTTATATATAAATCCATATTACACGTAACTATATAAATATATAAACAACTATTTTTCTTTAATATATATAAAGAGCTGTTAAAAAAATTTAGTGTAAATATGAAATTTTTTTTGTCATTATTAACTAAATTTTAAATATATACCTTTTCAAATATTATAATTATAAATATGATTTATCATTATTATTAATTTTTTATAAAAATTATTAACAAAAACCATATAAAATATTAAATTTAACAGTGTTACACTTTTTATTACAGCAAAAATTTTATTCGTCCACTTACTGCAAGATCTTCGTCGCAATGTATATAATATAAATCTGAATTAATAATATGTATATAATATAAATCTGAATGAATTATTATTATTAGAAAAACCTGTTTCCTCCTCGATTCAATATAAATTCTCATCCATTATTTACTCGATTCAAGATAAATTCTCATTAGAATTATTATTATTATCATTGTATTAGGTTTGAAGAGTAGATACTTCTCAATCATTCTCACCTGGGCCATTACGATAACGTTTAAAGAATAGACGCCTCATCATCAATTTAAAAAAAAATCTCATCATCTATATAAAAAATAAAAATAAAATCTCAAATTTTCCTCTCTCACTGTCCATTCACTATGGTTTAAAAACAAATATAATATTAATAATTCATAGTTGGTTTGAGACATGAACCCACTAATTGACCACAAGTCATCGCTAGATTCCATCGAGTTTCCTTTGTGATAGTTGTTATAACTTTACAACTCATGCCCCCTTCGCTCATGCAATTGAATTGTGGTTAGCATGTTATTGTAACACCATATTAACATTCAGTATTCTGTTATCTTTTTTCAAGCAGAGCCAAGCTTATCATTTTTCAAGGAGAGCCAAGCACAGGACTCTGGTTTTACCATCATTTCATTTCTGTGTGTTCAAGGAGAGAAATGGCCGGAAACAAACGCTCTTGTCGCAACCGCTTCTGCTGCTTTTCTTCATCTGCATCAGATGAAGAAGGACAAGATCATCCCGCTTCAGCAGGTCCTCGGAGCTTGCCTTCTGCAATTGATAATACAACAGGTACAATGTTTTTATAGCATAATACAATAGGCACAATGTTTCAATTTCACACAAGACCCTTCGGCTTCTACATTTGATGGCCATCAGCACATGGTTCTGCAAATGATAATACTGATGCTGCTGGCGATTGTGATTGTGCAGAAACTCTTCCAGGACCTCCTATCACTGGATCTTCTAATGTTGTAACTCCAAGGAAAGATGAGATAGAACAACATGTCGATCCCAATCTCGATGCTTCAAGAACCCATCAGTGCGATAAAGCTCTACTCTCCGAATCTCAGAATATTCTACGGAAACCTGAGGGAGAAAACGTGAATGCCCATCCCAATGTTTCAGGAGCAACCCAGTGCGATGAACCTTCATCATCTGGATCTTCTAATCTTCCAGTGATACCCGAGGGAGAACACGTGGATGTCAATCCTAATGTTTCAGAAGCTCCATCCTCTTCCTATTCCATTGGTGCAAGAAAATCAGATCTCATTCACAACATAGAACATATTGGTCAAGCCGACGACGGGAAAGAAATGGATGTTGATCTCGATGAACTTGTGCATCACATATCTAAGCTTTTGAAATTGAGAGAGGAGGTGGATCACAATCTTTCCTTTCCATCTGAGAAAAAGGACGAATTATATTATAATTAGATTGTGAATTATATTCTTATATAGTATTATAATTATTGTATGATAATATCTGATTTGAATATATTTCATTTCTTATTTTTTCTTAGGAAATGCTTCCAACAAATAAAAAAGCATCGAATCCCAGCAATTTCCGTTGGCCTGAAGGCTTCAAGAAATTGAATGCCATATTGTCATTTGGAACCGACTTGAAGAACTTCACGGAGTTACTGGAAAAAGGATTAGATTTTGCTTCTAGATTGGTGTGTATAAGTCCTCATTGATAATTTCATCGCTTGCAACCGAAACTGAAAGTCGAATATAATTATTTTAAATATGAATTTTCTCTTCTTTTCTATGGTATTCAGAAAGAAGTTATATCTGGACCTGTTACAACCATCCTTAAGGATATAGGACAGGCAAGCCTCGTTACTGCAGGACTGCTTGTGGTAGCTTATACTTTGGAAAGAGTTCACGATCTTTCCGATAACAGAGACGGGTGTTGGGTTCTTATCAAAGAAATGAGTCAGCTTGCCAGTGTTGTCAAAGAATTGAATGAAAGACCCAAGGGAACGCTCAATGTAATCGAAGAAGCAACAACATTAGTTGTTGAAGGCGCAATAACGTGCTGTACTCAGCTTGGCCATTCGGGCTGGAAAAGGTAAATACTCAACATTTTGTGGTAACCAATCTTATTTACCACGCGCTATATAAAGATCAGGGCTGTTGTCATAGTCAAATGCACACAAAGCTCATGTGTATACCCAAATATAGGAAAGAAGTGTTTTTCATTTAATTTCATCGCTTGATTGCAGCTTCCTGTCAGCGTCCAAAGACAAAGCCGATCTGAGTGGCATTACACAGAAGCTACATTTCATGTATTCAAAAATTGATGTCCATATCGGTATTCGTAATTTAACTGCCATTGAGCGTGTTTTAGCTGCCATGAATCCCCCTGTGTCCAGAATATATCCTGTCCAGGCTGGTAAATATATTTTCAAAATAAATTATATTGAATTTTATAGTTATTGTGAGTTTTATTTTATTATTAATAAATTTAAATATGGATCCGGTATTGAATATTGTTGTAACAGTTGGAATCGAGGAGTCAATTGAAGAGGTTCTTAGCCTTTTGGAATGTGAAAGTGCTCAGAATGCGGTCACCGTTATCCTCCATGGTTTCGGAGGGACAGGCAAGACCACCCTCGCAGATGCGGTGTTTTCACGAGTTAGAGGATATAGATATTCTCACGTTCAACTGTTTGAAGATATAGACTCTAAACCTAATATAACAGAGTTGCAAAAAAAGATATTAAAAGATTTGATGGGACCTGAAGAGCCTGTTCCAGATATTAGAAAGTATCAGGATGGTCAGGGACAGTTGGGAAAAAGGCTAGAGAAGATGGAGGCATTCATTTATATTGACAATGTCTTGGAGGGAGCTAAGCTTAAAGAGCTTTTGCCGGAGGATATGAGTAGGGCAAAGAAGGTGAGGCTCCTCCTTACCGCACGTAACGAAGATGTGAAGAATGCATGCCCAAGGCCGTTTACAAAGCCCAAAATCTATATGATGCAGAAAATTCAGCCTGAAGCAGCATTGACGATTTTAGAGAGGGAAATAAAGGATGGAATAAATAAGAGTCAATTCAATGACATCATAGACACATGTGGCGGAATTCCCCTCATGTTAACATTAGCGGCATCATTCATAGGTCGCGCTACTGATAAACAAGAAGCTTATTCTAAACTGGTGCTCCAGAAAAATAAATTGCCGAGTAACTTTGGGGCTATGCACTGCGCCTTTGCCTATGAAGCTCTTCCGGATGATTGTAAAGAGCCATTTTTAGACATATGCTCATATTTTAAAGGGTGGGATTGGGAAGCAGTGGAAGACATTGTGGGAAAGGATGAACTGAAAATGTTAGAAAGCAGAGCTCTTGTTACTAGAGCCACAAATGACGTTGCAAGTGTACACGACGTCATCTTAACACTTGCTCGCGAAAAGTCAGAGGACTCAGAAGGAAAGGAAGTGAGGTTGACATTCACCAGTGCAATCCAACTCACGCTGTTCCTCAAAGACAAGGTAGCAAATCTATGAACGATATACATGATTGTTTATACAGTCTCCGTTTTTATTTTAATTTAATTATACTTTTATAATGGGATGCAGGGTGCTGAAGGGATTAAAGGCATTTGGTTAAGCCACAATAAGGATGCCTTGGAAATATCTGCAGCAACACTCGACTTAATGTCTAGATCATTGAGAGTTCTTCGACTTGGAGATCTGGCAAATGTGGAGGGCGAGTGCAGGGAAACATTTAAGGAGTTGGTATTTTTTGAAGCGAAAGTTCTGCAGCTTCCGTTTCATGATTTGTCAAAGTTCACGAAATTGAGGTACCTCAGTTATCATCCCAAGCATGAGTTGAAGCTATCCAAGGCAAGTGATGCTATTTCCCCATTCGTTTTTCCTGAAAATTTGAATCTACGTAAGAAATTGTTTTACTAGTTTTAATGAACCATACGATTATGACGTATCAGTTGTATAACTTGCAGATGCCTTCAAGTTTGAGGCACATGGAAATTGATGGAACATCACTTTCCGCTGCGTTTCAAATCTATTCCAATGATCTTCAACAACTTGAACATTTGAGAATACTACGATTGCTCAACTTTTATCCCTTGAAAACTCTGCCAAAAAAGCTGGGAGATCAAGTAAAAGGGTTGCATGAGCTATCTCTTTCAGGCTGCGGATCTATCACGAAGCTGCCGAATTCAATTTCAAAGCTTCAGTGTTTACAGATATTGAGAATGGACAATTTTACCAGTTTGACTGAGTTGCCAGTTGATTTCCGATCCTTGAGTTCTCTGCGAGAACTCCATCTACATTGGTGCGGGAAGTTAAAGGCACTTCCAGAGAGTGCCGAGAAACTTTCATCATTGACATTATTGAATTTGTCAAGTTGCAAAAGCCTATTAAATCTTCCTTCCAGCGTAGGAAACTTAACACGCCTTGTTGAATTAAATTTAGATGATTGTGAAAAGCTGGAAAGTATTCCTGAAGGCATTGGAGAGTTGAAGCTATTGCGAACCTTGGGTGTGTCACGGTGTTATGCTCTAACTGAACTACCCGATGGGCTTTGCAACCTCTCCTTTATCACACATCTTTCATTTGAATCGTGTGGTAGTCTAGAGAAGCTTCCAGATCGGTTTGGTCAATTACCAAGTCTAAAAGCGGTGTACTTGGGATGGTGTAGGTCACTACAGAAGCTTCCGGAAAGTTTTGGTCAACTCAAAAATTTGGAGGTGTTGGATCTTGGAAATTGCCTTCACCTTAGAGAGCTATGCAATGACTTCCACTGCCTCTCCTCCTTGCAAAATCTAGATTTGAGTAACTGCAGCGAGCTAGAAGGAAAATCCATGGACCACGTGGTAAAGATGAACAGATTACAAGCTGTGCGCATCAAGGGAAGCAAACAGTTGGTGGACAGGTGGGCAGAAATTCAGAGAGATGGAGGTGGATCATGGTCCTTTACAGTTATTTCAGGGCAGGTGATGATACCACCCATCAGTATTTATTGATACCAACATTGTTAGTGCATGCATTATGTTAACTTTTATAATAAATATGGACCATAACAACTTCACATTTTTCTTTCAGGATTTGTCAATTTCCATGGTTCAAAAGGAGAACATAGAAAAGAGTCTTTTATTGGAACTTGATGGCTTGCTTACTAATAGTCGAGGAGAGCAATTCCATCTATCTCATCTTCCACCAAACACCCTCGTCCTTGTCACGTGGGAGCTGGGGTCCATCATTGAAGAGATGATAGATGAAATGCAGATAACAGTAATTTATATTGGTCCAGGTTTTGATAAGTTTTCCACCAAAGTCAAGGATAATATATTTGTTGTCGATGTGCCGACAAATCGTGCCAACCAGATGCTTGAAAAAGTGCACTTGACATTAGATTTAGCACCAGAGTCATGGAATATAAATCTTCAGGTTGATAGGAGGATGCAGGTGGGGGATGAATATCGCCCTTGTTGGAGATTTTTGACATATGGTGAAATGAAGGAATTTGTGTTGAGTAACTGTAAGAGATACCTACGGTTGAAGGAGCTTGAAGCAGAAAGGGATGAAGAGAGTAGTAATATAGAGTTGTTAACAGTATTGTTTGGAGCTGGAGGGGATGAAAGGACTCCCGTGTTTCAAAAGAATGAGTCATCAGTACAACAGGTATGAATGCCTTTAACATCATTATCTCCATTAATGTATGTATGTAGGTTACGAACATCCAATGGGCGTGTGCGCCCGTGTGATGTCCCGAACTTAGAATCCAGTTGAGTTAATTTTGATTACCAATTCTAATCACGTCATGTCTATCTCACTAAACCAAATTTTTACTCCATTTTACAGTTTTCAACATTATTTAACTCATTGCTCTCACTTATCATCATTGTAGCATCGAACTGAAAACTTTGTATGGCAAATTTTGTTATTAATCAAAACGTTTATTTTCTAATTGTAATTTAGAATTTTATTTAAATTATTTTATTTAATTGTAAT
>APFE031712930.1:26029-50245 GCA_000404065.3 Pinus taeda | reverse complement strand
TTTTGTGAGACTGACATTTGTTGCACTTGGTCTTGTAATTTTGATATATCATGTAGCATTTCTTCCTCTTCTTCATGAGTCATGCCACTGCTTTCAGGTTGCTTACTAGGTGTTTGCATTTTCTTTCCTTAGGGCATCAGTTACCAATAATAATGCTCTACTACGCCTTTTGAATTCTTCAAAATAATTTTTCAAACCAAGCTTAAGCAAAAATTTAAAAGAATCTACACACGTTTTTTCACTTTGTAGGAGCTTGATATTGCCTCTGATGTATCTTTGTACTTTGGGATCATCCAGTTCTAAAATTGCGACCTGAAGTAGCCCTCTGTGTCCTCTTTCCAATACCACCAGTCTGATCCAAATTGGATTCTCCAAGGAAGAGTTATGCGAAATCTCCCACAATGACCTGATTATAGACTAGTTCAGTAGAGTGAATTTGTACGATGTGCCGCAAGTCACTGTTGCGACTTTTGGCTCTGAAAAATATATACAAGAAACTACAGTCTATCCTCTTTTTGTACCTTCTTAAAAAATTTCAATCCAATGCTCAGAGAGAAAGTTATGACGATTTTCCCCAGGTCACCTATTTGGAATGTAATTCAGTAGTTGGCAAAAAGACCAACTTCCTCAGATCATATCTCTGCAAATATAGTGCAAAAAGCTCTAAAATTTAGACCTGAGGTTCAACACAGTTTCTTCTCAAATGGGTTTTTATTTTAGCATCTGAAACATCGCAGCAAAAAGGTTATAGCGAAAATTCCACGATGACCTATTTGGAGCAGCGAAACCCTAGAATCCAAAGCTCTGATACCAAATGTTATGAAACCAGCTCAAGAAAGGATAGAAAAGATAGATCAACGCCTTAGAATTCAGCCTCTTTGAGGGGGCAACCTCCTTTACATTACATAAATATCAATTCTTGGATGATTCAAATGAAAAAAACCTCCTTTCTATATATAGGAGTCTAAGGAGTCACAATATAACCAGTTGAGCTAACAATAATAATATAAAGCCACAAAAATAACAATAGAGGGATTCTATGGGGCACAACAATAACAATATGGGGATAATAGGGGCACAACAATATTAATAAGGGGTACAACTACAATACTACTGGGGTAATCACTAGTGTTATAGGGGCCCAACAGATTAGGGCATATTCAAAGGAATTATGGGCATCTAGGGCTTCATTGATATATGAGTACATTGCATCATTCTAGGGCAAACCATGTACCTAAGAAAATTCACTTCATACTAGGTTAGAGTTTGTCATTACTATGCATCAATGTTCCTAGGAGGGTTTCATGGTATGCGCTTCTTCATCTCACATTAGATCATGCATCAACTATTTCCGGCTTGTCATAATATAGATATGGATATAGCTAGGGTTTGCATCAGAAATGACTTATACTTCTTAAATTTTGTGAAAACCAACAAACCAGATGTAAATAACCCTATTTTGTTACTTTCAATTATTCCCATGGCATCCATCTAGGTGTAATTCAAGACGGTATTAAAGAGGTAGCATTTTAAACTTGAAATTAAAATGAAATTGAAACAGAGCTCCAATAATCTTTGTTGAACCACTAGTAGGTTAAGAATAATTAGTTCACCTCAAATATAATGTATATAAATGAGCACATGAATCATGTTAGAACATGAGTAGACATTTAAGGTGAATGATATTACAAAATGGAAAAAAAAGTACATTAACAGGTTCTTTAGTGAAATAACCATGGTATAAGAGTCCCAAGAAAAATGACAACCATAGTGTATACACATAATCGAGACCTATACTAATGCTGATGCATGTTTGCCAATGGAATGAACGGTCATGCTAAATCATCTCTAGCACCTACATCTAAACTTGAGATTGCTCCAACGATTAGATCAGTAGACATTTTATGGATCTTCGCAAGGTGCTTTATCGTAAAAGAATTAAATCGAACACTCCATATTTTTGCCTCTCTGTAGAGGGGCTTCAAATTGTTTGTGCAAACATTGTAGATGCCTTCCATGTGATTATAGATTAAATATGAGTTTGTCAATACTGTTATGTAATTGACCCCATTGTGTTTTGCCTCTTTTAATCCTGCAACAAGTGTAATGTAGTATGCTTCATTAGTGGTTGTCTTTCCATGCACTTCCCATATTCTATAAACCACATGATTTTTTGCCCCATTGTGAAGGACAAATTTTAAATTTGCTCGACCCGGATCTGGGCAGCATGATACTTCAATGCACAGTGTCCACTTTTCCACCATTTCGTGAGCTTAGAAGCACTGCATAGTGACAACAACAAAATAGATTCATGTTAGAATATGAAATATGATAAAACAGCTTGATTGAAATTGATTATTTTTATTCTACCTCAAGTTTGAATGCACATCCTTGAAAAATAACACAAAATCAAATATCAGTGATAAGACTTTGGGCATAAAGAGAGCATCTTTATTTTTCTATTAGCATAAAGAGTTAATAATGCATGCTCATGTTAATAATGCATGCATGGTCATGAAAATGAGTATGTAGCATGACAAGAAGAAATGAACCATTTAAGTAAAACCTTGTCATGCTATCTAGGATTCTAAGGATTTCAAAATATCATATTTTAGTAAGAAATCTTAGAAAATGATTTTTCCTATTACATTTTCAAAAACATTGCTATATCTAGCAATTCGGATTGTAGTTGATTGTTAGTGTTTTCCGGAGCTACTGCTCACGTCTTGAAAGAGGGATTGCATGGGATGGAGGGTTCCAAATAAAGAGAAAACTCCTATGCTTATCCAGATCTCCATCAACAAGAGGCAATATCCAGGGAAGTAAAATCATGTAGGCAAGACAAGTCCACGAAGGAGAGATTGGACACCACTTATAGCTATGATGGATGTTGAACTTAATTATCAGAGTTATCCAATTGTTTAAAGTCCGATGAAACAAAACAATTTTTTTCTGATTCTACTTCCATTGTTTTGATATTCATTCAACCTCCATTGCCTTTGTACATAAGATGAGAGGGCCCAGTTTAGATTGTATTATAACATGAGAAGGCCCTGGCAACAGATAAATAGCATTCAGATGAACTCAGACAACGTATAACATGATGTGATTATTTAGTGATCAAAGAAGAGGAAGAGCAAACTGCTCTTCAGAACATGCATAAAAGAGTAGCCTAGATTGTTCTACCATATTATGTACTAGACTAGACTATGAATGTCTAGACATCTTGGATGAGTTTATGATATATGTGATTTTTGTTGCATATATCTCTAGGTTGTTAGTTTTTATCAACCATGGTTTTCTTTTAAAAAAATATAGAAAATATTACTATGGGTATGAAAAAAAGTTTTACATGCTTTTATGAAGTTTGAAGCTCATGATTCTATGAAAATAATGTTAGATATTCTCATGATAGAACAATAGACTAACCCTTCTCAGTACAAGGCCCAATTATTGATTATCCTAACAAATTATTTCTTCTTCCCATGGTGCAATTACGTTGTCAATTAGCACTATTGGGCTAGTTTGTATTTCATGCCAATCCCATAACAACTTTTAGATTATCTGTATAAACAACATATAATTTATCTGAGCATTCCCACTTTTGGAATGGCGGATGTCATTAATGATGAAGAGCAGTTTAGTACATTATAAATAAGTAAATGAGCTAGCACAGTAGGTTAAGACGTGGTTGGTGAAAGCCATTAGGCATTTGCATCTGCTAACCTTTCATAAGAGCAGAGTGGAGAGGAGTAGAATTAGGCAATCCACTTTTCACTAATGCAATATGGTTATTGGAGTCTGCAATAGCTAAGCTTTCATAAGATTGGAGTTAGGACGAGAAGAGCTGGGCATTCCACTTTTCCATAAAAACAGAGTGGAGAGGAAAAGAGTTAGGCATTAGAAATACTCAATCATATTTTTGTCTATACATAGTTTAAGGTTTAAGTTCTTAATGTTGCCGCAACAACAAACACTCTCCCAAATGTATGCCCCCCCAGATGTCTGTAGCAACAAAAAAATTAACCATATAATCTACAAGCCAATGACCCTCCTTGTGCAGCTTATTGCTAGAAATAATTGATGGATATGCATTGCTTGTAAAGCCCAATCTACGAAATTCTCTTGTTGTCAATATTTTTGTTGTAGCTAATGGGGTAAGGGGAAATTTACTGAACTAGGCGGTGGATCCATTATGCCTACAGGATTTACTAATTCTCTCATAAAAAACTCATCTGAAAATACACTATTGCAGGTTACTGCAACATTGACTTTTACTACTGCATGTGCATAAGCAGGTACTACTATTCTCATTGGAAATGATTTAAGAGAATGTGACCAGAACCACTGTGCAAAATATGAAACTGCTACAGCTATGGAATTATTGAGTTGGTTCATGGTTTCACCATCATTTTTTTTTACATTTTGGATGTTGGCAAAGAGGTAATATTTGGTGTGCCTTGTTGAAGAAGTCCATTCACACTTAACACCAGAAGTGTATGCAGCTTGATGTTTCCATGAGAATAAAGCTTTCTGCATCAAGCCAATTACCTTTTTGGGGTAATAATGTCAACTAGAAATTTTGATATGGAAGACATATTAGAGCTAAACTAAAGGTTACCTAGACTGTCTAGAGTCCATTTCTATGTTAGCATGTTTTTCTGAGGGATCTTGGACATATGTTGATATGCAATATTAAGAGCAGCCCCTTCAGGAACAACAAAAAAATCCATATCATTGATTTAGGTGCACCATACGTCCAATTGGAAATACCCAATCATATTTTTGTCTATACATAGTTTAAGGTTTAAGTTCTTAATGTTGCTACAACAACACTCTCCCAAATGTGTGCCCTACCAGATGTCTGTAAACAACACAAAAATTAACCATATAACCTACAAGCCAATGCTCCTTCTTGTGGAGCTTATCATTGGCAATAATTGATGGATATGCATTGCTTGTAAAGGCCAGTCTACGAAATTCTCTTGTTGTCAGTATTTTTGTTGTAGTTGATGGGGTAAGGAGAAATTTACTGAACCAGGCAGTGGATCCATTATGCCTGTAGGATTTACTAATTCTCTCATAAAAATCTCATCTAAAAATTCACTATTGCAGGTTACTGCAACATTGACTTTTGCTGCTGCCTGTGCATAAGAGGGTACTACTATTCTCATTGGAAATGATTTAAGAGAATGTGCCGAGAAGTCATCCATGCAAATTCGTGGAGACTCTGAGGGTATGTGGACTTATACGAATCTTATAAGAACAAGTCAAGAGTGAGAAAATTGGTGGGCATTAAAATTGCAGTTTTTGCAAAGTCATAAGTTCCTTACTTTGAACTAAACTACTGTCTAAGAAGCAAATTGTAGTGCAAGAGACAACTGGCAAAAGAGATATAAGAATGTAAAACAAGCATAGAAGGACCAAAACCTAATTGATAAGACATTGGAGTAGGCAACATTTCACAGGCATTTGTTTTCAAGCCTACAAGTTGTATGCCAGTTTCCAAAAGCAACTTTGGGATTATTTCTACAAACAATGCCCTTCATTATTTCTAATTATGGTTAAATACCTACTAGTCACTTCTATCACATTGGTTAGCCAAAGATTAATGATGCATTTAATACTTTGCTTGTTTCAATCTGTTTTGGAATTATTCATGTTATACCTAGAATGGGGAAATAGGTAGGGAATTGGGATGTTTGAAATGGGGTGGGTTTTGAAGTGCCACTTTCAAAATTTTAGAAATGGAAAATTGCATGTGTTATCATGTTCTCCAAAAGAGAAACGGGTTGATTTACCTGGAAAATAAATAAACTGCTTTAGTGTCCAAGAAGATGTTAGAACCCCCAACCAAACTAACATAAATAAAACTTAGGCAAGGAGTTATAATAATATTCTTTGCGTACCTACTCTTGAATGACATTTTCCCTAACTATCATGCCCTGATTCCATTCTTGTCCTTGAAGAATTTGTTGAAAAGGTTCACAGTAAGGATAACTTAGAAAATATTTGTTGAATGTAATGTGTTGATAGCCATCTGTTATGACTAATGAGAAGGGGCAATGAAATGAAATCACTATGATCTTAATGGTCAGTGAAGCAAGGTCATTTGGATTGGATTATTATATAATTTGTCATCTATCTTGGTACTTTTTGGGTGGAAAAATTGGAGGAATTGGCTTCTAGGACCCATTTTAGTGGCATGTCCTGATTTGGAGAAAGATGCAAGTGGATATGCTATTGGAGTGGTCTTGATGGCAGGGGGTAAGTCAGTATGCTATCATTCTAATATGTATCATAGGGGTTTGGGGGTTGTCCTGAACTACCTTACATATGATAAGGAACTCTATGCCTTGGTTCAAGTTTTTAAGGAGTGGAAGCACTATCTAATGGGCAAGGAAACCATTATCCACATTGATCACTAACCATTGCACAACAAGTCCATGGAAATTCATGGAGACTTTGAGGAAATTGTGAGACAGGTAGAGGTCCACTAGATTCAAAACTATCCAAGCCATTTCTGTTGAAGTGGTTTGGAACTTTTATTTTATTTGCAGTTTTGTCCACAAGTCCAAGATGTTGCATTTTGCCATTTTCTTGTGCCCTTTGATTCCATTTGCTTTTATTTACTGCTTTATTCCCATTTTCCCATGGCCGGTGGCTTTCTCATTATTTTTTATTCACTGATTGTGAACAACATTTGTTGTGATGGCATTGAAAGCGCCACCCCTCAACATACACTAAGATTACTTCAACACCTAAACATACACTAGGTATCCCAAGGACAAGAAAAATGCTACCATATTCATATATAAACCTGGAGAATGAGAACTAGGAAATTCTTTCCTCCAATGCTATTTGTTCCAAGCCATCCTCTGTTTTAGAATCTACATTAGTTAACAATATGTCCTTATCATAAAAAGATTCTACCCTCAAATATGAAACCCCTTGCATATACCATATGAGCCAGCAAAACTCTAGTTCATTCCTCTATCACGGGCAATCCTTTGCAGTTGGTCTACAGGCCCATTTATCTTCTAATTTGCAGCTGTTTTTAGTGGAGGAGATGGAGATTTATGTGGAAAAAAAGGAAATACAACTACTAAATAAAAAAGGTACTAATCCGTATTAGCTCTCAGGAACTCAAGTGATGCATCATTTGATCCCTGAGGAGCAAGCTCAAAATAGGCGAATTTAAAAAGTATATGAGAAGGAACAGAAAATTCAAAAACCTATCAAAATATATGGGTAATTTTAAGGCTAAATATTGAACTTATGTGGAGACACTGATCAGATGGTCTAATTGAGAAGCAACAGCTTGAAGAACCCATGCTGAAATTGTAATTTCTAATCTTTTGAATTAATTCCTACTTTATGCTATTAAGTAGCAATAACATCCAAGCCCCCAGTACAAGGGAAAATTAAGCCATTAGCATTGCAAAAGACTAGAATATTCAGGGATACATTATAATTTTTTATTATGAGACAACCTGGGAGGAAGCCTCTAGCATGACAGAAATATTATAAACAAAAGGCCACATTTCATAATTGCTCCATACTACTGCCAATTTGTTTGCAGTATGATGAATAAAGTTGTTTGATTATATTATGATGCTTGAGCCCACATCTTGACTCACATAGGTGGTGAGATTCTATCTTAATTTGTACTACCAAAATAGGTCCTAGTTATTCAAATGGATTCCCATAACAAGACCATTTCTCCAAACCCTAATATCCCTTCGACCTTGTATCAAATTCTTCTTCTCTCGTCCAACATGCCTATTTAAACCCCAAAAGCCATCCTTAGCTGATCAAGTTTCAATCCATTTTATAAGGTGTGAGTATCATTGATTCGATGTTTATATAGCAAAAAATGTTAGGATAAATTTTACAAAGTTACGATTGAAGACATTGCCTTCATGATATCAACATTGCAAAATTTAAGGGGCTTTTGGGTTCATGCAATGCAAACATTGTCCATGGTGGCCTTTCACAATTTAAAAGGCTTTTGGGTTCATGCAATGCAAACATTTTCAATGGCTTTTCTAAAAGTGAATTGTGTTCATGTTAAAGTCTTCATGGTGGAGTTGAATTTAACTGGATTGTAAAATTTGGAAATATTTAGTAATTTGATAAATAAAAATCAAGTAAATTGTTTAACCTGACTCTGATCAGTCTCCTTTTTTTTTGAAATTATACAAGTTCTACCTTAAATAAAATATTGGAACAGTGTTGAAGAATCAGAAACTCCATATTCACAATAATATGATAACTGTTCCACAATTTGATGGATTATTCACAATAAAATCTTTACTGGCTTCACAAAACAAACTGATTCAAACGGATTCGATCTCATGGGTATTAAAGGCACATACAGGAAAGCACACCCATATGAAAATATGGAAGAGGACAGATGAATCAGTTGACTTAAATTTAAATTTTCATCTGAACCCCATAATGGCACACTGAATATAAAGTTCAAACAACAAAAGAAGTTGAAACCAGTGTTCAAGTAATGACTAACTTCTTTAGCTAAAGAAGGAAATTATTTTATATGCTTTGTTGTGGGAAGCTAGTGGTGGTGTTGTTTTTTTCCATGACCTTCCTTCGTCTGTTGATGCTCATACAAGGCGTACCTGGTTGCTCCAACTACAACAGTGGCTGCAAACTATGGAAATATTTTAGTTCATCCTATTACGAAATATTGGCTTTTCTTCACACATGAACGAAGCTGACAACTCTCAAGGTTCGCAAGTGGGAATGAATACGCTGAAATACTTGCGATAGCCTCCAATGTTTCGACACATTTCGAATTGTTGTTCCATTACACATTTTCTTGGTTGCATTAATGACCAGTTCAGAGTCAACTTCAATGATGCCATTGTGTAAATTTGACTAAGTCAGGATTTATAGGCACTGCTCTAAGGCTAAGAGCTCCGCTATGTTATTAGTGGAAGTCCCCAAATGACTATGAAATATATCCTTTATGTGCCCCTTCTCATCTCTTATGACACTACCAAATCCAACCATCCCTGGGTTGCCCTTAGAGGCTCTATATATATTTATTTTAAAAAAACCATGAGGAGGAGGCTGCCATATATCTTTACCAACAGTTGTTTTGCTCACACCCTTGTCAGTGCCTTTGGGAAGCAGAGAATGGAGACCCAACTACAACAGTATGTGAGCATCTTGGGGTGAAGGAGGGTTTTCAAGAATTTTTGACATAAGGGTTCCAACTGTATCTTTGAGCTGTCGTAATATTTGGGCAATGATGTTTTGGGTTGAGCCTGTTTTGTTCTTGAAAATGTTGCCATTGCGTTCTTTCTAGACATCCCAGATAATAAAGCCTAGAACCAGAGTCCAGGTGTTGTTAAAGATTTCATTGCCTGAGAAGTCTTTCCTCCAATTCTTCAAAGCGTTGGTGATGTTGAGTCTGTCCCTATCAGTTTGCCTGAAGACTAAGGTTGCCTAATCCCACAAGGTAGAGGTGAATGGACAAAGGTTGAGTAAATGTTCCATCATCTCCTCATGTAAGCCACATAGATGGCATTTGGATGGGCCAAAAAATCCCCTTTTAAGAAGATTCTCCCATGTGAGAATTTTCTTTTGGTGAACCAACCACATAAACAACTTGATTTTCATCCATTGTGAGTTTTGCCGAAGGTCATTCCAAACCTGATTAGGGTTTTGATAATCAAAACCTAGGGCCATTCATTTAGCTTCTTTGAGGTTAAAGGTGCCTTCAGTGTTTCGTCCCCATATTAGTTGGTCAGATGAGGATGACACCAAAATATTCCTTTGTTCCATGTCAAGAGCAATAGAATCCGCCTGGGCCTTCAAAGGGCTCCCTTCACTATAACCAAGATCCTTCCACATTCTCCATTTACCATTTTCCCTTACCTGATCCCAGAAATCACTTACCATAAGTAAACCTTTGTTGTCAGTGTCATTCTTCAGAGCGGTTAGTTCTCTCTAAACAAATTTGGTTCCTGTTGCCAGTTATCCTCCCAAAACCATGCAAGGTTCACAGCTCAGATCTCCCAAAAACTATGCTTCTGGACAATGGCTCTATTCTCCCAAGCAAGGTTGCAAATGTGGGAGCCCTTGATGAGCACTGACATTCATATATGATCCCTCTCCTGCCAATTATTTGCATGTTCCTACTTCCAAATCTTGGCCCAAGGGGTTGTCGATTCCTTGAGCCACCTCCACCAAAGTTTGGCTCTCGAAACTCTGCTAAGGGTTTCAGGGTCATGAAGCCCCAAACCACCATGAGCCTTAGGTTTGCAGAGCTTGTCCCAAGCTACCAAAGCCCACTTCTTTTTCTCTTCCACTTTGCCCCAAAGAAATTCTCGTTGAATACTCCTGTGTTTTTGCATAACTCTTTTAGGAGCAAGAAGAGCTGAAAACATGAAAATGGGTATAGCCTACAGGACAACCCTTGTTAGCACAAGATGCCCTGCCAAATTCAAGGACCTACAGGTCCATTTCCTGACTTTGTCCTGAAGTTTATTAGTTACCAGCTCCCACACTCCCTTGCTTAGAGGTTTGTCCGTAAGAGGTATTCCAAGGTACTTAGAAGGTAACTGATCCCTTTGAAACCCAAGAATTTTGGTGTGGATACTTTGAACAACAATGTTAGTGTTAAAAAGGAAAACCTTTGATTTTTCAAGGCTTACCTCTGTACCAGCGACCAAAGCAAAGTCATTCAGGATTTGTTTGAAAGCTCTGGCTTCCTTGACCGTAGGAATGCCCTACAACATTGTGTCATCCACAAATTGTTGATGAGTAAAAGCAACACCATCCGGGGTAAGTTTGAGACCCTGGATTCTTCCTTTAGAATTTGCCATTTTGATCGCTCTGCCTAGCCTTTCCATCATGAGAACAAAGAGGAAGGGGGAGAGTGGATCCCCTTTTCTGAGAAACCTACAAGACATAAAGGTTCTAGAGGGAGAGTCGTTAAGCAGAATGGAGAAGCTAGTCGTGGATACAAGGGCCAAAACCCATCCTATCCAGTTTTTGTCAAAGCCATAAGCTCTTAACACTTCCCCGATGTAAGACCATCTTAGCTTATCATAACCTTTCTCTAGGTCAAGCTACATGATCATACCGGCTTGCTTATTTCTATTAAGAGAGTGTACCACCTCATGAGCATGTATGATGTTGTTGAGAATCTGTCTTCCTTCCACAAATCCAGTTTGCTCCTCTGAGACGAGAGCAAGAAGAAGGGGCTCGAGTCTATTAGCTTTTGGTTTGGAAATAATTTTGTACACCACATTACATAAGGCTATGGGTCTGAATTTGTCTGGTGTCATAGAGTTTTCCTGCTTTGGAATCGAAACTGTGAAGGAGGCATTAAGAGCCTTCAAAACAGTTTTGAATCTTCTAGAGTCTTCCACAACATTAAGGATATCTTATTTGATTGTTTTCCAGCAATCTTTGAAGAAGTCCACATTGAAACCATCAGGGCTAGGAGCTTTCCTATTTTGCATCTCATTAATAACTTCACTAACTTCCTCTTCAGACACTGGTTTATTAAGATTGTGGTTGTCTTCCCTGGTTACAAGCTTAGGAATGAACTTTGTGAATTTGTTAATGAACCTACATCTATCAATGAGTGGCTCCTCTACTATGCTAAGGAAGTGTTAAACTAGGACATATTACATTTCTTTGTGAGAGACAAGCTCTTTTCCTTGAGAATCTTTAAGTTTTGAAATTTTGTTATGAGATCTGCGATCCAAGGTTGATTTATGAAAAGACTTCATGTTTATTTCTCCTTCTCTAATCCACTGCACCCTCGATTTCTGTCTCTAGAAAATCTCCTCTTGTATGCACCGATCTTCCCATTCGTTTTGAAGAGAGTCATCGTGAATTTTCCATTCCTTGGTAAAACATTATGTGATGATGATATGATTAATCCCCTAGAGTTTCTGCTCAACTTCTCTTTTGGCTTTAAAAATATTACCAAACTCTATTTTGTTCTAATATTTAAGCCTAGATTTGATGTGTTTAAGTCTCTGTTGTAACGTGAACATTTTAGTGCCTTGAATGGGCATATCTTCCATCCACCATTTTTCAATATTGCTAGTGAAGTCAGGGTGAGAGAGCCAGACATTTTTAAACGTAAAAGGTTTGTTCCTCACTATACCGATAAAAGTAGCTTCAAGCTGGACAGGCCAGTGGTCTGAGCCTCCAAAGTGAAGGATTAAAGTTGACATATCAAGGCCTATGAGAAGGAGGTCCTCTGAGATTATGAATCTATCTAGTTTAGAGGTGACTTGAGAAGCCACTCCCCTATTATTGTTCCAAGTAAAGTGCCATTTATTGTTTCAGTGCCCACTAGCCCCATGTTATTCATGAAGTTTTGGAAGGCAATGTTGGGTGTGGAGCATGATTGTTCAAAGGTCTTTGTTTCATCCGAATGTATACCCCAGGAAGTTTGTACACTCGTCCACGCGGGGGAGTGCAGGGGGGAATTGTCCCCCCTGCGGGGGTTCGGGGGGGCCGATCCCCCCCGGCTAGAGGGTTCGAGGGCCAGTGGTCCCCTGGTGGGGTTTCAGGGGTAGTGCCCTCGAAGCTAAAAACATATGTAAAATTGCCTTGTAAAAGTATAGTAATTTATTGTCAATCTGGGTTGTTCATTAGGCGGATGATCTGATGGTAGAACTTATGTTTAGTTTAGGGATTTTTTCCCTAGAAGGCAACCGCTTTGTTTGTATGAGGGCATTATATTTGAGGCTGTGTAATAGATGTGTATTCTCTGAGCGAGAAACAAAGAGGTGAGACTGTGAGAGAAAATAGAGGATATTAGAGTGGATCTACTGTAGGTTGTGTCTCTTCATTTTGCTGGATAATGAAAGGAAGGACTAGCTGTTCGAGGTGGACGTAGCCCAAACTGGGTGAACCACGTATATTTGTGCTTGTCTTGTTATATGTGTTTTCTGTGTTTATATTTCTACAATATTTTATGTGTTCCATTGTTCCATAATATATAATTTTCTAATAGGCATTAGAGTCTCTGCCTAGTTTTCTGGTACCGCCTTTTTTCTCTATAACAGATCTGATCATTTGAAATCCCTTGCCAGAATCCAGGGCATATCAAGATATCTCTCTCTCAGCTCCTCAAGGGAGGAGAGAAGCTTAAGTTTGTCTTCTAGTTTTTGAGGACCATAGATTTTAGTGATCATGTGGATCTCCTTATCACTCAAAGGTTGAATCAACAATGATAGATAGTTCCTAGAAGATTAGTATCTAGGATTCCAAGTTTCTGAGGATCCCATAGCGTAAGAATCCCACATGCCGAGTTGTCCTCTTTAACCTCTAGATACTCATACTTGATTAACCATTTTCTATGTATCAATCCGATCTTGTTCATCGAACATTTTGTTTCCTGAATAAAAGCCATATCTGGTTTTTCTTCTTTTATTCTATTGCTAAGATTTCTTTGTTTCCTTTTACTTCCTAGACCCCTAATGTTCCAAGTTGTAAGCTTCATTAAGAAAGGTTTGTAAAGGAGTAACTGGTAATATCCCTCATCTTACCTAAGTTAATCATAAGTTTCCCACATTCGGTCAGTAGCTCATTCTATTTTTTTCTTCCTCTTTTCCTACCCAGGTTCTTGGAAGAATGCATTGGTGTATCTTGCATCGTTTTCACCCGTCTATTGTCCTAGATATCATGGTTTCTTTCGAATCTAGAAAATTTAGTTTGTGATCTCCAGGGAAAGAGCTATTGAACCCTATCAAACACCTCTTTTGGTAGAGAGTCTACCCCTTTGGTGATTCCCTGCTCTAGAAACTTTTCTAGATCTAAATTCTCCCTCTCTAGAATCTCCTGCAATTCATGGTCTTTCGTTCTAGCCTCATTTGGGGTCATCTCATGGTCCCTATTGAGCTCCATAATGCACGGCATATCATCGTTTTGTTTTTATTTTCTAGTATATCCTCCATATTAGCATCCCTTTCTAGAAGCAAAAAAGGCCTTCAAACATCTTAAAGAGGCAATGTGCCAAGCACCTGTCTTAGCTACACGGACTTCACAAAAACCTTTATTGTGGAATGTGATGCTTTAGGAAATGAATTGGTGCTGTTTTAATGCAAGATGAAAGACCCATTGCTTTTGAAAGTCGTCCAATCAAGGGAAAGTTTTTAAGCAAAGCTATTTATGAGAAGGAAATGGTGGCAATACTCCATGCACTTAAGAAATGGCGACCCTATCTAATGGGAAGACACTTCAAGGTAAAAACGGATCATGATAGCCTTAAATACTTTTTAGAACAAAGATTATCCTCTGAAGAGCAACAAAAGTGGGTCACAAAGATGTTGGGTTATGACTTTAAATCATCTACAAAAAAGGGAAGCAAAATGTGGTGGCAGATGCACTCTCAAGAAAGGATGATGATGTGGAAGCATTTTTGTGCGCCATTTCTATTATCCAACCAGATTGGATAAATGAAGCAAGGGAGGAATGGAATAATGACGAAGAAGTGTGGGCAGTTATTTGAAAGTTACAACAAGATTCCAGTACGTTTGATACATTTAGTTGGAAAAATGATTTGTTATGCTACAAAGATCACTTATACCTCTGTAAGAACTCTCAGCTAAAACAAAAGATTCTTATGGAATTGCACACTTCTCCCTTAGGAGGGCACTCAGGATTTTTAAAAACTTACCACAGGGTTAAGAAGGAATTTTTTTGGGATGGCCTTAAATCAAATATTCAAAAGTTTATGGTGGAATGTTTTATTTTCCAACAAAATAAAGTTGAAACAATTAAGACACCGGGTCTATTACAACCTTTATCCATTCCAAGCCAACGTTGGGAGGAGGTTTCAATGGATTTTATCACAGGTTTACCCAAGTCTGAGCGAAAGAGTGTCATCATGGTGGTAGTTGACAAACTTACCAAGTACACACACGTTTGTGCATTATCACATCCATTTAAAGCCAGTACAGTTTCTACTACATTTATGGAAACAATTCAAAAGCTACATGGAAACCCAAAGATTATTGTAAGTGACAAAGATCCCGTTTTCACTGGAAATTTTTGGAAATAATTATTTTCTTGTCTTGGTACTCAGTTAGCTCATAGCTCATCTTATCATCCTCAATCTGATGGGCAAACTGAGATAGTAAACAAATGTTTGGAAGGATATCTTCGTTGCTTTGTATCTGATAAACAGACACAATGGGTCAAATGGTTGCCTCTGGCTGAATGGTGATATAACACTTCCATCCATACAGCAACAAAAATGACCCCATTTATGGCACTTTATGGGTATCAGCCACCATCCATCACATCATATTTAAGAGAAAATTCTAAGGTTCAAGCAGTAGAACATCACATCAAACATCGACAACAAGTCCTCCAACTCTTAAAGGATAACCTAGTGTTGGCATAGAATAGAATGAAACAATAGGCAGATCAACATCGCAGCGAAAGAAGTTTTGTTGTAGGTGATTGGGTATTTCTACGGCTACAACATATAAGCAAATGTCCCTCAAGCAAGCTAAGAAGGATAATAAATTATCACCAAAGTATTATGGTCCGTACAAGGTGTTGCAAAAGATTGGTACTATGGCATACAAATTAGTGCTTCCTGCAACTTCTCGATTGCACCCAGTTTTCTATGTTTCATGTATAAAGAAGGTTATAGGTGATAAGTTCCCAGTTCAAACAATATTTCTAGAACTTGACGAGGAAGGAAAAATTTTATTGGAACCAAAAGCAGTCATAGAAACAAGAACTCGACAACTACGGAATCGATCAATTTCAGAGTATCTTATCAAATGGAAGAACTTATCTGCTGAAGATTCCACATGGGAGGATGAGAATTTTATACAGAAGCATCCAAAACTACTCAAGCGTTGAGGACAACACTCTTTTTGAAGGAGAGGGTTATGTTGGGTCCCTATAATACTAGTGATTACCCCATTACTATTGTAGTTGTACCCCTTATTAATATTGTTGTGCCCCTATATTGTTATTACTGTGCCCCATAGAATCCCTCTATTGTTATTTTTGTGGCTTTATATTATTATTGTTAGGTCGGCTAGGTTATATTGTGACTCCTTGGACTCCTATATATAGAAAGGAGGTTTTACCATTTGAATCATCCAAGAATTGTTCATTTATGTAATGTAAAGGAGGTTTGCCCCTCGAAGAGGCTGAATTCTAAGGCGTTGATCTATCTTTTCTATCTTTTCTTGAGTTGGTTTCATAACATTCTTGTTTTATCTCATTGTTTCCAACTTCTTCTTCTAAGAATTTCAAAAAATTGTGGATCGGTTGTCCATCTTCATTAATTTTATTTTGGTACTGCTTGCCTCCTTTCCCTTTACCCCTAACCTTAGTAAAACCCTCGAGATCTTTGCCTATAGTGGCTTTCGTATTTCTCTCCAGCTTGTTCAATGGGCAGTCCCTGTATAGATGCTTGTGTTCATGGCACTTATGACACCTAAATGGGAAGTGTTCATAGTCCATCCCCTGCACCCATTCCTCGTCATACACTTCTAAAATGATTACATCCGAAGTGCCCCAGATAAGTCCATTTCCACACATATCCAGGCAAAGGAAGTGTATTTGCCTCTTAGAGTAGCATCTGAGATCTTTATAAAATGCCCTAGCTTGTTGCCTATAGCCTTTAGAGACTCCGGCAACCAATAATATAAAGGAAGGGTGTAGAGTCTTATCCATACTGGTACTGATGTGAAAGTTTCTCGTTTTGGGTCAAATTTTGTTACCCATCGTTGCATATAAATGCCTGCAGAAGCATAAAAATAGGGTCCTCCCTCAAACACTTTGTCTTTATCCTCTAAGCTTGTGAACACCACAGTGAAGAAGCCTTTGGACCCAAGGTGAAGGTTTGTTTCCCCCTTTGGTTTCCAGTGGTTCCTTATCCATGCTTTCAAAGCCTTCTCCCTTAACCAAATCCCCATAAATTTGCAGATAACTGCATATTCCGCCATGTGATCTTTGTGCACTTGTAGCATTGGGTCACTTAAAATGACCTGAGGAATAGTGTTGACTTGGGTTTATAAACCCTTATTGTACTCATGGGAGCAACTTTCTAACTACTAACCTCTGTCCTCTTCTCCTTAATAGCTTCCTCATGATTCTCTTCCTATCCATGAGGTATGATATTTTCTGATTTTTCTATATTTGTATCCTCTATTGCCACCTCTGTTGGTTTCTTGAAGCAATGTGATCCAGCTCCCTTGCTTCCATCCATAACCACTTGACTGTAGGAGGGAGCTGAACTCCCTCCTCTGCACCCCACCATGGTGACCATCGACGAAACCCTAACACAAAACCCTAGTTCAGATTGCAGAGCCCACCTACCAGTCACCCACACTTCTTAGGAATCGAATTATATCATAATATTGATAATATTATTTTTACATGTCAATTGAATTCTGCATAATGTAATATTAATAATAGTATTCTTACATGTCATTTGTCAATTATATACAAAATATAGAAGAGCACAACCACTTAAACTTATCATCGTTAATATGCTTATATTAGATGTTTCAAAAATGTTTAATATCATATTGTGAATAAAAAAACACATTAGAAATGCTTTAAAGATATTGACTACAAATATAAGTAGATTGATGGCAATTATGTATTAAACATTGAAAGAATTAAAAATCATCCTACCTTAAATTATAGAGAAAGCGGATAATTTATATATTATATAATAATATATATATAATATATAAATATTTATATATATTATAATATATATATATATATAATATATATATATATATTATATATATATATAGAAAAACAACATTAATTTTTTTTGTCTCTATATAATATTGATATAGAATTATGTTATTATAATTATAGTAATTTTTTTTTGGTTATAGTCAATTGAATTACACATAATGTAATATCAATAATATTATTTTTACATGTCATTTGTCAATTCTATACAAATATAAAAAAACACAATCACTTAAACTTATCATCATTAATATGCTTATATTAAGTGTTTAAAAAATATTTAATAATAATCATATTGTGAAATAAAACAAACACATTGGAAATGTTTTTAAAGACATTGACTACAAATATAAGTAGATTAATAAGGTTTTCATAAGGTGCAACATCTTATAAAGAATAAAAATAATAAAAACCAATAAGCATCCTAAACAGATGACCTTCGTTATACTCAAGGAACCACATATTGTTAAATGAAAAGATATCTGCAAAATCTATATTTATTTACTATATTTCATATTAATTAATCAAAATTTTCATTTTAAATAAGAATAAAAAAAAACAAATGAACATTCCACATAATAACATTACATTTTAAATTTCATTTAACATTCTCCATATTATTAAACATCTCATTTTCCTATCTCATATTCCTAAAAAGACAACTAACTATAAGGAAAAAATGAGAAACCTAAAAGTGAATATATATGAAAAGTAAAGAATATATTTCTTTCGCTTTAAATTTATATATTTTTAATTATATTTAAAAATTTTTATAATTTTATTTTTTTATATATTTAAAGTATATAATTCCACGATAGACCCTAGGTTTGCTTTGGTAATTGACATCCTGTGTCTAGAAACATAGAAACATTTTGGATTCCACGAATGCATTTAAGAGATCTTAGGTTTTTTTAGGGGTATTTTTGGAACAAATGAATAGGGATTCCTAGGTTTTCTTGATCTAAAATGCATTGAAAAATTAGAAGTATTTTAGCTTTATTATTTACTGCTTTTTATGCTATGTCATGAATGAATTGAATTAAGGGTTTGGTCTCAAGATTACGACATCCTAAGTATGTTTTCTAGACATCTACTCCAAAACTTCACTTTGTGTAATGAGTAGATGTTGATATTGGTATATAATTTTTGTGTTTTTTATATGTATTTCTATTCCCAAATTTAATAATATGTAAAATTGAATCAAACTTATGGATACAAGATTTTACACCCTAATGTTCCAAAAAAACATTATATTAGCTTCATTATCGTGAACGTTAAGCAAGCAACAAGGTACCCTTATCTCAAGGCTTGCAATGTGTGTTGCCCCAAATGAAGCATTTTTATAGCATATGATCAATTATAATCCATTAGATTCATTTTATATGTATATGTAAACTTGAATCAAACTTAACGTATCCTCGTACGAATACAATATTTTACACCCTATTGTTAAAAAAACATTATATTAGATTCGTTATCATGAACGTGAAGTAAGAAACAATGTACCTTTATGTCAGGGCTTGCATTTTGTGTTGCCCCAAATGAAGCATTTTTATAGAATATGATCAATGATAATCCATTAGAATCATTTTAGAGGTATCGAAGATTTACAAAAATTCAATCACAACTCTAATATTTTTTTTGTTTTTTCCTTGCGGTATGTTTAATAAAATTATTTGGCTCCAAGGAAAACCTCTTATTGCATTGGTCGATGGCATCCCCAATGAACCTTAAGTAATATGGTGTGCCCCCAGTAGAGAGCTAGGGAAATTCTTTTCCCAATAGTGAACTCACCAAATGCCAGTGACAATAACCACTTGTTTAGCTAACATTGACGACAACAACAACTAGTTGAGATAGTCCTTGGTTATAACTATGTCAAACTTATGATTGACATAGATTAATGGATGAAATTTCAAGTTAGCTCATTTTTTTAATGCATGTAAACTACCTTTATACATAATAATCATAACCAAAACATCTAACAAATTGTGACTTCTTGGAACATTTCAAGCATAAAACCATTTTCTTAAAATTTAATATATATCTGATGGAATTGTATTGTCCATCCCCGTGGTGTATGAGCATTGTACTTGCATAATTGTTTTATAGGAAATCTTGTTCGGGCAGATAGGAAGCTCTCTTGTAGCTTGGAGAAACAATTAAGTTGTTTTTTATTCTTGTTATGATTTGGTATCAATTAATTATTATGCACTATAGTTTGAAATTTTTTTATTAGTTCATGTGATCATGAACCTATTTCTGTTCATTATGATATTTGGTGTTATCAATTATCCTAGGTTGCAAACTTATCAAAACAAAGGTACCTTTAGCAAGCGATATGATAGGTTATAGAGATCTATCTTATTAATATTAGGGATGTTATACTACTCTTTTTGAGTAATTTGACTTTTATAACACTCTGAAAAATAGTTGACCACGATGTTTTACCAAGAAATGTAAATTTTGGTCTATTAGTTCCTAAATTACCTTGCAAAATCTCGTTTTCATCCTCTCCAATGGGGCATTTATGTAGTATAGCAAGGTATTTTATGATAATTTTTCTAAGTTAAATTTCATATTGGTTACATACCTTGGTTGAAAAGCATGAAGTTCTAACAACTAACGTAATCAATTTTTTTCCTTAGTCAGAGGAAGTTGGTTAATCACATTCTTTAAATGAACCATGCATATCCAGATTATGAATTTAGCTACTTCTTTTATATTTTCTTTCTAAATGTATGAATTCTATACTTTTACAAGGGTTGCTAAGCATGAAAGGATAATTGGGCAATGCCAATGTAAGTGTGTTGGACTAGCTGGAAACCCATGTATATATCATTTTCTTGCAGATTAGAAGTGGTGTCAATGGTTGACAAACATTTTGGAAAATTATTTCTCTTTAAGGAGTCGAGGGTTCGACTTTCTCCATTTCCTATTAGATTAAGTCTCTTTTGATTAGCACTATTGAGATTTGAAAGAGAGGCTACCTCATCGGTGGATGGCCAATTGTGGTCCTGAAAGTGCTCAGGGTTTAAATTTATAAATTTTATAGTGTTTCAAATAGAGGTTTCATGTATATTCACATTTTTTCCTTGTTCCATTTAATTTTTTCCCCCATGCAACATGGTACAAGCTCATAATTTTTCCAAAAAGTGTGGATTGAACAGTGTGAAGGAGAAAATTGAAAATGATTTTCTTGAAGCAGGGAAGGTACAAAAATGCACATGTATATTTATTTTTTTGTTTTATTTGTTTTTTGTTTTCATGTATTAGACACTATATTCGAGTAACTTAATTCTATTTTTTTTTATTGAGTGAATTGCAAGTGTGGTTTGCAGAAAATGGGGGTAATAACTTTCTACATTGCATCTGGTAAGATGTAAATGAGGTACACCTATACCTGAAGGCATGTTGTACAAAGTAAAATTTATCTACATTTCACCTATTAAAAACTTTTCACCCTTTCCATGCCATGTCCACTCTGTATTCAAGTCTAAACCCAGTCCAACCATGTACAACACTCAGAGCAACTCAATCATGAATATAAAGGTTGTAGATGGTGTAGTAAGGCTAACAACTTCATAGTTTTTTGTGAATCATTTGGTTTAATGGAAAGAAGTAGAATGCTAATACTATTACTTATCAAATTTGTATCTTCATGCTAATTAATGGTCAAATGCCATTACCTTGATTTGTTTGAATGACCTTTTATAAAAAAATACAGGAAAATTTCCATTTAGATTCTAGTGGGATTTGATTATGTGATAATGATTTGCGCATTTGGCGAACTTGTGATTGACACACATATTAATAGATGAAACTACAAGTTAGTTTAAATTTTTAATGCATGTGAACTGCCTATATACGTAATAAATTATAATCATAACCAAAACAACTAACTCATTATGACTCCTTGGAACATTTCAAGCATAAAAGCATT
The DNA here is from genome assembly GCA_000404065.3 of Pinus taeda. Taxonomy (NCBI): domain Eukaryota; kingdom Viridiplantae; phylum Streptophyta; class Pinopsida; order Pinales; family Pinaceae; genus Pinus; species Pinus taeda. The sequence goes on along the minus strand of APFE031712930.1, from coordinate 28,566 downwards.
CTCCTAAAATTTAATATATATCTCATGGAATTTTATTTTCCATCTTCGTGTTCTGTTGTATGAGCATTGTACTTGCCTAATTGTTTTATAGGAAAGTTTATTGGGGTAGACATGAAGCTCTTTCATAGCTTGGAGAAACAAGTAAGTTGTTTGTTATTCTTGTTGTGATTTGGTATCAATTCATTATTATGCACTATAGTTTGACTGAATTTTACAAGTTCATGTTATCATGAATCTATTCGTGTTCATTATGATGTCCAATGTTATCCATTATCCTAGGTTACAAACTTATCAAAGAAAGGAGAGCTTTAGCAATCAATATGATAGGTTATAGACATATACCTTATTAATATTAGGGATGTTAGACTACTCTTTTGGACCAATTTGAATTTTATAGCACTAGCCTTTATCCATAGTGTTTCACCAAGAAATGTAATTTTTTGTTATGAAACCAACTCACAAAAATATAGAAAAGATAGATCAACACCTTACAATTCAGCCTCTTCGAGGGGGCAACCTCCTTTACATTACATAAATGAACAATTGTTGGATGATTCAAATGACAAAACCTCCTTTCTATATATAGGAGTCTAAGGAGTCATAATATAACCCAGCCGACCTAACAATTATAATATAAAGCCACAAAAATAACAATAGAGGGATTCTATGGGGCATAGTAATAACAACATGGGGACAATAGGTGCACAACAATATTAATAAGGGATACAACTACAATAGTAATGGGGTGATTCAAAAAAGTGTTGTCCTCAATGCTTGAGTAGTTCTGGATGCTTCTGTATAAAATTCTCATCCTCCCATGTGGAATCTTCAGTGGATAAGTTCTTCCACTTAATGAGATACTCCGAAATTGATCTATTTCGTAGCTGTCGAGTTCTTGTTTCGGTGACTGCTTCCGGTTCTAATATAATTTTTCCCTCCTCGTCAAGTTCTGGCAATATTGTTTGAACTGGGAGCTTGTCACCTATAAACTTATTTAAACATGAAACATGGAAAACTGGGTGCACTCGAGAAGTTGCAGGAAGCTCCAATTTGTATGCCATAGTACCAATCTTTTGCAACACCTTGTATGGACCATAATACTTTGGTGATAATTTATTATCATTCTTAGCTTGCTTGAGGGCCATTTGTTTATATGGTTGTAGCTGAAGGAATACCCAATCACCTACATCAAAACTTCTTTCGCTGTGATGTTGATCTTCCTGTTGTTTCATTCTATTATGTTCCAACACGAGGTTATCCTTTAAGAGTTGGAGGAATTGTTGTTGATGTTCGATTTGATGTTCGACTGCTTGAACCTTAGAATTTTCTCTTAAATATGATGTGATGGATGGTGGATGATATCCATAAAGTGCCATAAATGGGGTCATTTGTGTTGTTGTATGGAAGGAAGTGCTATACTACCATTCAGTCAGAGGCAACCATTGTGTCTGTTTATCAGATACAAAGCGACCAAGATATCCTTCCAAACATTTGTCTGCTATCTCAGTTTTCCCATCAGATTGAGGATGATAAGATGAGTTATAAGCTAACTGAGTACCAATATAAGAAAATAATTCTATCCAAAAATTTCCAGTGAAAATGGGATCTCTATCACTTAAAATAATCTTTGGGTTTCCATGTAGCTTTTGAATTGTTTCCATAAATGCAGTAGAAACTGTACTTGCTTTAAATGGATGTGATAATGCAGAAAAGTGTGCATACTTGGTAAGCCTATCAACTACCACCATGAAGACACTCTTTCCCTTAGACTTGAGTAAACCTGTGATACAATCCATTGAAACCTCCTCCCAATGTTGGCTTGGAATGGATAAAGGTTGTAATAGACCTGGGGTCTTAATTGTTTCAACTCTATTTTTTTGGCAAACCAAACATTCCGGCACAAACTTTTGAATATCTGATTTAAGGCCATCCCAAAAAAATTCCTTCTTAACCCTGTGGTAAGTTTTTAAAAATCCTGAGTGCCTTCCTAAGGGGGAAGTGTGAAATTCCATAAGAATCTTTTGTTTGAGTTGGGAATTCTTACAGAGGTATAAGCGACCTTTGTACCATAACGAATCATTTTGCTAGCTAAATGTGTCAGATGTATTGGAATCTTGTTGTAACTTTTGAATAAGTGCCCACACTTCTTCATCATTCTTCCATTCCTCACTTGCTTCATTTATCCAATCTGGTTGGATAATATAAATGGCGCACAACAATGCTTCCACATCCTCATCCTTTCTTGATAGTGCATCTGCCACCACATTTTGCTTCCCTTTTTTGTAGATGATTTCAAATTCATAACCCAACATATCTGTGACCCACTTTTGTTGCTCTTCAGAGGATAATCTTTGTTCTAAAAAGTATTTAAGGCTATCATGACCCATTTTTACCTTGAAGTGTCTTCCCATTAGGTAGGGTCACCATTTCTTAAGTGCATGGAGTATTGCCAACATTTCCTTCTCATAAATAGCTTTGTGTAAAAACTTCCCTTGATTGGACGACTTTCAAAAGCAATGGGTCTTTCATCTTGCATT
>APFE031712930.1:3920-23249 GCA_000404065.3 Pinus taeda | reverse complement strand
TCAGCACACTTATGACCTTTAGTGTATTTGCTATCACAATTGTAACAAAGCCCTTTTACTCTTTTTTCTTCCAATTTTTGGAGTGTCAACCTTATAGGTTGTGGAAGACTAGGGGCAACAACACTTCCATCTTTATAGTTGTGAGTTGTATGCTTCCTGGTTGCCATAATTTTGCTTTCCATTTTTCTTGCTAACCTGAATTCTTTCTCTAATGAATCAGGTTCCCAAAGGCGGACATCATGTTGGATATTATCCTTTAAAGTCCCTATGAACACATCAATCCTATGATCTTCTGGAATATTTTTTACCCTTATGTTCAATTTTTAGAACTCCTCAATGTGCTCCATTATTGAACCCTTTTGTTTGAGACTTATCAATTGGCTAGAAAAAGTGTTGCTTTTTGTATCCTCATAATGTGCTGTCAATTCTTCTGTGAAAATTGCCCAAGTGATAATTTGTTTACGAGAGCAGAGCCATTGATACCATACAAATTGATTTGGTTCCAAATATAAAGTTGCAATACGTACCTTTTGTGTGCTTTGCATATTATTGAGATTGAAAAATTGCTCCATTTGTAATATCCATGTTCCAGGGCCCTTGCCATCAAACTTCATCATATCGATTTTTGGAATATGGTGGGTCTTCGGTCCAACAATAGAGTTTATGAAATCATGATTAACATTTCTTTTGTTCTCATCATGAGTTTCCTTTACTACCCTTTCACCATTAGTAAGCATTTCTTGTAGAAACTTTGTCAAATCTATCTTCAAATATTCCATGCTTGTCTTCAAACCTATATTCAAATATATCTTCAAATCATCCATCTTAGCTTCCATGTCATTCATCTTAGCTTCTATGCCTTTCTTTAAACCATCCATCTTACATTCTGTTACTTTTTGTGCAAGTGACACTTGTTTCACTTGGTCTTGTAATTTTGATATATCATGTTGCATTTTTTCCTCTTCTTCATGAGTCATGCTAGAGCTTTCAAGTTGCTTACAATGCCCTTTGAATTCCTTCAAACTAATTTTTCAAACCAAGCTTATGCAAAAATTTAAAAAAACTACACACCCTTTTTCACTTTGTAGGAGCTTGATATTGAATCTGATGTATCTCTGTAATTTCAGATCATCCAGTTCTGAAATTGCGATCTATAGTAGCCCTCTCTATCCTCTTTCCAATGCCACCAGTCTAATCTAAATTGGATTTTGCAGGGAAGAGTTATGCCTGATCTCCCACAGTGACCTGATTACAGACCAGTTCAGTAGAGCAAAATTGTACGACGTGCCACAAGTCACTATTTCGACCTTTGGCTCTGAAAAATATATACAAGAAGCTACAGTCCATCTTCTTTTCGTAACTTCTTATGAAATTTCAATCTGATGCTCAGAGAGAAAGTTATGATGATTTTCCCTAGGTCACCTGTTTGGAATTTAATTTAGGAATCTACAAAAAGACCAACTTCCTCAAATCATATCTCTGCAAATATAGTGCGAAAAGATCTGAAATTCCAACCCGAGGTTCAATACGATTTCATCTCAAATGGGATTTTTTTTAGCTTTTGAAACATCTCAGAAAAAATTTATAGTGAAAATGCCACGATGACCTATTTGGAGTAGTGAAACCCTAGAATCCAAACCTCTGATACCAAATGTTATGAAACCAACTCACAAAAAGATAGAAAAGATAGATCAACACCTTAGAATTCAGGCCTCTTTGGAGGGGGAAACCTCCTTTACATTACATAAATGAAAAATTCTTGGATGATTCAAATGACAAAACCTCCTTTCTATATATAGGAGTCTAAGGAGTCACAATATAACCTAGCCGACCTAACAATAATAATATAAAGCCACAAAAGTAACGACAGAGGGATTCTATGGGGCACAGTAATAACAATATGGGGAAAATAGAGGCACAACAACATTAATAAGGGATACCACTACAATAGTAATGGGGTAATCACTAGTATTATAGGGACCTAACAATTTTGGTCTGCTATGTCCTGGAGTACCTTGTACAATCTCCTAATGAGCATACATCCTCTTCAATGGGACATTTATGTAGTACAAAAATGTATTTTATGATAATTTTTATGAGTTAAATTTCATTCTCATTACAGAACTTGGTTTACAAGCTCAAATTTCTAACAACTAATGTAACCAATTTGTTTGCCTTAGTCAGAGGACATTGATTCATCTCGTTCTCTATGAACCACATATATACTAATTATGACTTTAGGTAATTTGTTTATATTATCTTTTATAATGTATGAATTCTTTCATTTTACAAGGGTTTCTAAGCAGGAAAGGATAAATGGGTAATGCCAATGTAAGTCTGTTCAACTAGTTGCTGACCCATGCATATATCATCTTCTTGGAGATTAGAAGTGTTGTCAAAGTTTCACAAATGATTTATAAATTGTTTCTCTTTAAGGAGATGAGAGTTTAAGTCTCTCCATTTCTTATCAGATTAAGACTCTTTTGTTTATCACTATTGAGATTTGAAAGAGAGGCTACCTCATTAGTCTTGGATGGCCAACTGTCGTACTGAAATTGTTGAGGGTTCAAATTTTTAACTTTAAGAGTGTTGTAAAACATAGGTTCCATGTATATTCACTTTTTTCTTTGTTCCTTTTCATTTGTTTCCCTCATGTAGCATGGCATAAGCTCATAACTTCTCCAAAAAATGTGGATTGAACAATGTGAAGCAAAAGTTTGAAAATCATTCGCTTGAAGCAGGGACAGTACAAAAATTCACATGTAGAGTTATGTTTTTGTTTTTATTTTATTTTTCATGTATCAGAAATTATGTTCGAGTAACTTAATGTTATTTTTTTCTTGAATTAAGGGTGTGGTTTGCAGAAAATGTAGGCAATCACCTTCTACATTATATATGGAAAGTTGTATATGAGGTACACTATACATGAAGCCCTGTTCTACAAAGGAAAATTGATCTACATTGCACCTGTTAAAAAATTTTCACCCTTGCCATCTCAATTCCACTTTGTATTCAATTTTGAACCTAGTCCACCCACACACAACACTAGGAGCAACTCAGTCTTGTATATACAGGTTGTAGATGGCATAGTCATTACAAGAATAGTAGCTTTAGAGTTTCTTGTGAATCCATTGGTTTAATTTCAAGAAGCAAAATTCTACTACTATTACTTGTCAATTTTGTACCTACATGCTAATTAATGGTCAGGCCCCCTTGCATTTGATTTGTTTGAATGACCTTTTATAACAAAGACTTGAAAATTTATTTTGAAATTTGAGTGGGATTTGTCAAATTATGATTTGTTCATTTGATAAAGGGTATTTTATAATATAGTGAGGGGTAGTCAATTTGTATGAATTAACCACTAAAAACACCCCTTCAATACTAGTTGTTTGCCTTTTTTATTAATTCTCCAAACTACCTTTGATCAAGAAAAAACACCATCAGGTTAGGAATATTTTGAATATAAGTGTTGGGATTTGAAAGAGAGGCTACCTGATTAGTCTTTGATGACTAGCTGTGGCACTTTACACTTTTCATGATAAAATTCATACTTCATTTCTATAATCCTTCTCATAATGACCATGTATATCACTCCACATTCATATGGACTATGTAGGAAGCCACTTGAAAAAGGGAACAAGACACCATAGGCTCCTTTCCCACATAAATGTACTCTCCAATTCCATCTAGGTCCACACCCAACTTGCACAAAAATTAACCTCTCTCATCCCTAACAATGTGGTAAAACGATGATGACAAAGATATCAAACAATCATAATTCTAATGAATCATCATGTGGAAATAAGCGTGAGATGCCTCTCGAATGTCAATGCCATTAATGTGAAAATATGTGCTATGAAGGTCCTTGGGATTCTTGCAAGGTTTTGATGAATGATGCCTCATTCTATTGTGGGAAAAAATAGGAGAAGATAATTTGTGGAGATGTGGAGATCCCGATTTAATTAGATTGGATGAATGGTGTGTTTCATTGTGGGAATGTGTGTGTGAAGATGATTTCATATCAAAATCACAAGTTTATCCAAAGATGCAATCCTAGAGAGTGTGGATAATGTGAAATGTTACTTGAGAAGTTTAAATCTTGTCCCCGCAATAAAACCCAAGTGCAAAATAACTAGAGGAGGAGCTACATGGATCTTGTGCCAACCTACTAAGGGATATGTGAAAAGGCTCTTCCTTGTGGAAAACATTTGTGTAAAAATACTTGTGTAAACATTTGTGAAGGAATTCCCATGTGTTTCTCACTTTATTTTGTGCAACAAGCCTTCTATTAAAATAAGGCAATGTGGAATCCATGCTTGAAATAAGACTTTCCATTTACTTCCATATGACTCAATCTCATTGTCATTTGTTAGAATGTCATGTTTGAAAATTTGCGAAGCTCTAAGGAGACATTGCAAACACACTTGCATAGCTTCATGTCACCCATATACTTCATGCCCTGATACAGGATGCAAATCTCTAGTACAAATAACATCTTCGTGTTGGTGATTAACAACACAAGTGCCATGTGATGCTGGAGGCAACAATATGAAAATTGATCCAGTTTTTGAATCCTTTCTACACAAATTGCATTCTCCTCTTCAACAATTGTAGTTGCATTCATGCAGAATTCCTATTGGAGCCATAATGGGTCTTAGATGTTGAGGAAAGTTTTAGATTCTTGGTATTGTAAAAAAAAAATGCATTTGTTTACATGTTTTTTGGGCAATGCCCAAGTAGAAAAGAGATACATTGAAGCTTCTTGCAAAAATATGTAACCTATATATATATTTTGGAGGAAAGGATCTAACATGTGCTTCTATTTTACAAGCTACACAAAACTCAAAAGCCCCTCTACGTCGTAGCGTAAATTCCAAGGGTTCAATTCTTGCTTCAAGGCAGGTGTGTCCTCTACCTTTCAAATCATTTGTAGATATGCATCGGAGGCTTGTCATTTTCCTATTTGATTTATTATGCGATGCAAATGTGAATTCACTGATATTTAGGTTTGGAGGTGAGTGTGAGCTATTGTGGCTCAATGGCGATAATGCATTACTTATATCTAATGATCACACAAGACATGCAACAACTCTTAAGGTTGTGAATCTTTCATCTACATATCAGGGGGCCAATGAAGCAATTGTAACATGCAACAAATGTAATGCCCAATCCTAGTGTATGGAATTCAAAAAATAACCACACAGATGAAAAAACTTATGCATGGACAAGAAATGAGTAAAAGTTAAGCAATGGTTGAAACAATTAGCAATTTTTTTTGTATTGGGGATTTAAGGACGCCCTGACATCATGTATATTTTAATTGTAATACCATAAAAAACATGTTTCCATCGAAATTTTTATTATGAAATATGTTAAAATTTGTCATTATTTAAGTAATTGATAAAATTATTTGTTTTATTTTTTATCCCAACTCACAACAAGGAAATCTAGAGTACAATCACCCATTTCAAGATGAAATATGGAGGAATTGTACCAAAGCAACCTGTGACTTTGAAGGTAGCAAATCATGATCTATTACTTTATTTATGAGACATTCATGTTGGCATAATCAGACAAGGTATTTAACTTGAACATATGTCTCATCATTTATAAGTATCAAGAAAGAAGTAGAAAGATTTCATTGTAGCATGGTTGTTGCCTTTTGTTTATATTTTCTTGTATATCAAGATTTGTCAAACAAGCATTAATTAGTGTTATATGCTATTGCCTTACGATGTTTCCTTTGCAACATCTAGTGCAATTTCTAGTATAACCCCTGTTTGGATCACTCCCAAATTTTTATTACTTTCACTATGTATTTCTATAAGATGTGTTCCCACAAATTATAAACAACCATGAAACTAAAAAATAATAATGTAATCTTGGAAATCCAACTCACTGAGTGCTGAATTAAAAAAAACCAAATTACCTCATTTTGGTTTTAAGTTTATTAGTAGCTATATATTCTTACCTGCTCTAAAATATAATAATAATCATTATATTAATCAATATATGACATCTTCATAAAGAAATATTATAATATAATCCCCTTTTCCAACACTGCCAAAATTTTATTACTTTCGAAATGTCTTTCTATAAAATGTCTCCTACAAATTACAAACTACCATGAAACTAAAATTAATATTATAATCTATAAAAATGTCTCCTACAAATTACAAACTACCATGAAACTAAAATTAATATTATAATCTTGGCAATCGAACTCACTAGGGCTAAATTAAAACTACAAGGTTACCACATTTAGGTTTTACATAATCATTATATTAATCAATATATGACATTTCCAAAAATAAATGTTTTTGTGTTCTTCCAATATTAATCTAATAATAACTCTGGATAACTAATTTTTTAATAAACATAAAGCTAGTCATATTTTATAAATTATTTTTGAATAATTTAAAGATAAGAGCAGACAAACGAAACTGAAAACTTATTCATATATATTTTATATTATCCTTTGGATCATTTATTGGATGAATAATTTCTAGGTTGTCAAAATCTTGACCATTCATAATTTGAAAATTTTAAATTCCTCAAACCCAATTCCAATATAAACCATGGGTTCGATGTAACAAATCAATCAATTAATACATTATTGTGTTATTTATAGTTTTAAAATATATGGATAGTGACTCAACCATAAGCCTTTTGTGTTTAGATATTAATCTCAGTGTCTGCTAGATGTTATAGTCGGTTTTCATTCTCTTGAGTTTAGTTTAGTTCTAGTTCAGTCTCACTGCAATCATTTATTGTTGATGTCTCAAATGTAATTCTGTTTAACTATTTTGAATGATGAGAAGAGTGGTTAGCTCCATTTCAGTTTCTAAGTTCCTTCTTTGTATGTCTCTACCTCTTCATTTCTTATCATGGTATGAGAGCTTTTGCACATGGTCCTGAGTAGCTAAGAAAGAAGATTGATGATAGGAGTGAAAGATGTATTTTCGTAGGCTATAGTGAGCAGTCAAAGGCATATAGACTTTAAAATATAGTTACCAAGAAATTTGTTTTAAGAATATATGTTAAATTTTCTAAAAACAATCTTGGTGTGATGAAGATTTAAATCACCTTGTTTATCCACCACAACTATCAAGATTGCAGGTGACGAGCCTCTAAATTAGACATAAATTGAGGCCTGTGCCTCCAAATTAGACATAAATTAAGGACCATTTCACCATCCTTAAACACATTAAACCTCTTTTTTTGCATTAGATGATGCATTTTTAAATTTAATATGTTCATTAGGAAGGTTTATGGATAATTGCATATTTGTGCCAAATATTATTTATTTTTGTGGAATATTATGAGAATATTAGGAAAATTATGGAGATTTGGAGGAGGAGATAATATAGTGACCTACTCCCTAATATAGGAGGATCAATATTAAATAATAAATGAACAAGATATTATAGAATTATGGCACATATTGTGGATCTGCAATGATTGAGAAAATCTACGAATGTGTTTCTTGCCATTTAATACAGATTCCTACTATTGGGAACCAAATCCACTAATCAAGGGATTTTGGTGGGGAACGCTTCCTCGTTTCATGGGGAATGATTCCTAATTATTTTTTATAAGTACCAAGTCAAATTTTCCTCTAGGGGTTGATTTTTCTTAGTCTTGTGGAGAGCACTCATATTTTTACAGCTCCACTTTCATTTTCTATAGGGATGTAATTGTATTGATGGAAATAATGAATATTGGTGACATGTTCAACTTCTAGATCTTGGTCACCTTCATAGGAATCTGATTTTCCTTGGGCTTGGCCATCTTAGGAGCCTCAGAGCCCTTTTTTAGCATTTACTTTTCTTATTTTCACTTCTTATTCACATGCATCTCTTGTTCTTGTTTTTTTTCTATTTCTGCATTTAAAGTTAATGATTTCTTGTTATAGAATTGGGTTAAATGGATGAAGTAAGTTATTTTTTAGGATCAAAAGAATCATTTCATCATTATAAAACTTTTTAAGGTCATATTAATCATTGAGCAACTTGGATTTGTTTGTTTATTCCCAAATCTAGATTTTTGTAAGTCTCTTGTGGCGAATACAGTAAATTTCTGCTATTTTTTAGATCATGCTAACGAGATTCAATCGAGTTTATTCTAATTTCATTAGAGAAAAAAAACATTATAGTTAATAGCATTTTATAGATTAGGTTAGGCATTTTATAGATTTACTAGCTCACTAGTTCCTGAATTTCTAGACTTTAGACTAGTAATTTTTTGTTATTCTTAGCATGGTTATAAGAGGTATTTTTGAGTGATTCCACTTGGAATGGGAACCTAAGAAATCCTAGTCAATAAAGAAATTTTTCCCATCTAATTTGGATTTGATTTGTTTTTTCATTTGGTGAATTATAGTTTCTTGTAGTAAATCAGTTGTTTCCTGTAGTACTCTTCTAGCGTGTATATACTTACCCTGGTTTGCTCAAAAGGATTGGTTTTGGGCCCTTAGGGTTGAATCATGACCCCTAGGCTCTAAATAAATTGTTGAGGAAGAATAAACACCAATTAAGACATGCATTTTTACAATGTAAATTAGGTCTATTTATTTGAATTCATGCTCTTAGGGTTTCAATCACAATTTGTTGTTCTTGCTTAGGATTTATTTCCTTTACAAAGTAAAATTTCCATTTATGAAATTAGTTTAGGATTTGATTTCATTAAATGCACTCCAATAAATTATGACATCAAAGGAAGGACACATTGTATGCTGCACATATATTGTTGATACCTCTTAATTTTGTATGAACCTCAGGTTGATAATTAAAGTTGGTAGCCTTGGGAGTAGCAACATTCTTGTTGCAATATCGAGGGTCATCACTTTTTGGCACTGTTGCCAGGGAAGTGTCAAAGTATGCATTGTTTTCTTCCATAGTTGATTCATTTATTTTACTTTCTTCATAAGCAAAAAAAAATCATTAGGCATATTTCATTTCAAAAACAGAAAATTGCATTGCATTAGAATTCTTTAAAAAAAAAAAAATTACTTCTCCAACATCAACCCCCCCATTTTATCACGTGGTGCAATAAGAGAAACATCACCATTCATTTTTGCAGATAGAATAAGAAGAGATGGTAGAGAAGGAAGAAGAAATGGATGGAAATGATGAAAATGAAGAAGATCCTCTTGGATTTCCCATTCAAGATACTAATGTCAGTGTGCATGTGAAGAACATCCCTCCACATTTTCTTCCAAAATTTCATGGTTTAAGGTCAGAGGATCCAAAAACTTTTCTCTTTGAATTTGAAATTTTTTGTAGATCTTATGGTTACTTATTAAACACTCAAAAATTGAGATTGTTTCTAGTAGCATTGAAGGATATATCTCTTAAATGGTTTATGATTTTAGCGACTAATTCAATAAGATCATGGAATGATATGCAAAAGATATTTATAGAAAAATATAAAGATCATGATCTTAAGGAAGAAATATTTAGAATGAATAAAAAAGAAGATGAGAGCCTTGAGGATCTAATAGACATGTTCATGCATAACATTAAGAGGGAAAAACTACATCATTTAGGATTCAACACACTAAAAATCCTCTTGCTTAGAACAATTAGGGACGAGCGGATTGGTCTCCTTGATCTCATGAGTAGAGGTGATGCATACCATTTATCATTTGAAGAAATTTGTGAAACATGCAAACACATATCAAGAGGAAGGGAGAGAGTAAGTCAATCAACATCAAGATTGATAAGTCATGCTAAACTCAAAAATTTTCTTGATAGCATTAAAACAAAAATTCTTAGCAATTTAAGTGAACAAGTAGAAATGTTAAAAATACAAAATGTGAAAAAAGAAGATGTTTATAATTGTGTTGTCCATACAGAATCACATGATGTTAAATATTTCCCCTCATTAACAAGGTTGAAGAAAGTTTACCAAGAGGACAATGGAGCAAGTCAATTGCCAATGCATCTATGTTATGTAGCTCCAAGAGGACCATGGCAGTCTATTCAACCTGATGTGATGCAAGAACTTAATTCACAATTTCAAGCATATGCACATCCATCTCAAAGTAACTTGGAAACCTTGGCCATCTCAACCCCAAAACCAATCTTGGCAATAAGGTTTCCAAGGAACTTATGGTATCCATCGAAAACATCCTCAATATTTTTCTCAATATCCTCCATACCCAACTACATGTTATCCCTTTCATCCACCTACACCTACAAAACAACCCAATCACATCCATTTCAAATATCCACCCCCACTCAATTACCAATACCACCATTTCCGAACCCACACAATGAAGTAACTCAACCCACTTACAATGCTGAGGTACACCACTTCCAAACATTTATTCTTGATCTACATAGTGTTGATCATAACTCAAGAAGAGTATCACCAAAAAGAGATTCTATTGATATCATTGAAGGACAACATGTAGAAAAAGAAGATTCAAATGAGAAGAGAAAAGAATCATGCATTGCACTTGATGAAGAGAAAACATCAGAATCAAATATTGGGAAAGTGGCCTTGTGTTTACCATCAGATCCTCTATGTGTTCAAAATAATAATCAACAAAAAAGAAGAAGATCTGAATTTCATTGAAGAAGAAGACATCCAAGATGATCCAAATTGGCAAGTGGACTAGGAGAATCATAACTATATCGAAATATGGTTCCAGATAATCATTAAGTTGCAACAACACTCCTTCAACTATGCTTGATATTGTCAAAGTCAAAACACTTTGTCTCTAAAATCTAGGTACATGTCAAAGAATATATTTCAAGCCTACACATCAGTTTATTTGTCATCTCGATGGGCACATGGATCGATTGGAAGTATTATTATACTTGAAAGGGATTATGTTTTTCAAGTAGAGTGGTCAATGGGTTGGGAAAAAAGAAAAAAGAGAAAAAAAGAAAAGAGTCTCGGTGAAAACCTCCTTTGAGGTGCCTAGGTAGACCTATTAGTTGAAAACGTCATTGAGGCAGCTAGTAGGTAGAGAAAGAAAAAAAAATCTTTGCTCCATGTATCTCTCTGATGAATGGCTCTCTAACATCTACAAGCAACAAAAACAAGTTGGCACCAAAAGAAAAAATTGGTCAAAATTCTAGTCAAAGGAAGTCAAACTTGGACATTCTCTTCCTTTTCTCAAATGCTTTAGAAGGACCAAGGCCACGCCAATCCATCACCCTTATATATTTCCACCATCCATCCATCATTCCCAAGCTTTTCCCATTCATTTTCCTTATTGTCTTAAAATACTACAAGAATGTTTTTTTTTACTACATGAAACATAAATACATAGAGCCGAAAATTATTTTTGTCATATCTTAAAAGCCATGTATCCATATTCCAAGTAGTTTTAGGTGGAGATGCATATGGATGATGGTAACAAGCCCAAGCAATTTCATAAAATTCCAATGCATGTTTCCAAGAAACTAGCCTCCATTAACTTCATCCATTTTTATTTTTTATCACAATTCATGCATCCATTGGCCAATTTGTTCTAAGGGAAGGTGCATATGTATTATGGCAACATCCTTAGAAAATTTTCAGTCAATCCATTCTACCGCTTGCGAGATATGGACAAAACAAAACTGCTATAGTGTTTCTTGTAGTGCTGAATGATTCCTAGTTTACTACAAGAAAGAGGTTGAAAGCTATAGGAAGGTATGGAAGGTGAAATAGAGTGTGGGAAAGGTGCCTAATGGTTGAATAAGGTATAGGGAAGGTGAAAATAAACCATGGCCAAGCCCAACACTCCAAGAAGGATGGATTTGACTAAGATATCTTGCTCATCGTAACAGGAAGAGGGAGGTTTAGAATGACCAAGCTATGAAGACCTATGCAGAAGAAAACAAAAGAAATTATCACCTCCAAAGGACCATGGATTGATCATCAACTCAACAGTAGCATGCATGCCTCTCGAAAAATAATGAGGTAGGTACAGGTATGAAATATTCTTGGCCTCTTCTCTTAAGCATATTATAGTTAGAAATTTGTTGTCAATGCATGAGAGATGAGGTTTTATAAGCTAAGGATAGGTTAACGGTCTTAGACACCTTCAACTAGTTAATTACAGCTCACTCCTTCACTCTTGCAATGTGGAAAAGCCAAGTTAGGAAGGGTGACAATTTAGAGGAATGGTAACAATAGTTAAAATAAGAAATTTATGCAAAGGCCAAGTCACCATAGCACTCCAAGCCCTCCATCCACTTGATATCCATCATTCTTCCATCCCATTTCATAAGAAAAAAAATAATATATTTCAAGAACAAACCCTATACTCTATCTCACCCTTAAAATTTCTTGAACAAACACATAGAGCACATCCTCTCCATTTTCACAAACCTACACTACTCCCTCTGAGCCCTAGCCTCATCCTCCAAACCCTTTACATCATTTCTCATCACTCCCATTAGAAGACCCTGAAAGTGTAGAAATTCTCACTATAGATCAATAGATTATGCAATAGAATAAAGAAAAATACAAGATCTACTTCTACAATACTTTGCGGAAGCTTAATCGAATTGACTAAGATCAAGAGAACACATATAGCTAAGAATGAGAAATCAATCACACATAACACAGAAGAAATAACCCGGGGAAAGCCTCAGCCTGAAACTTCAATCTCTATATTATCATACAATTGGAAATCTTATTCAAGTTACAAAAAGAATCAGCTCTCAAGCTATCATGCTCTATCTACAATCAAGCAAGACAACTCACAGACTGAATAAACATAGTATATGTCCTCCTCAAGCCCTCCAAGCCTCCTATTTCCTTTTGCAATTTCTCCTCGGTCCTCAAGTTGCCACATGTGTGTTATAATCCCTCACACACTGCTCTAACCTCTGAAATAACTGCACAAACTTGAAGGAGATAATTCCTTCTGCGTCGATGAACTTCCTATATAGGAAAAATCCTCCAACTGATAGTGCGTTGTCCACTCCTCTGATCTCAGTTGTCTCTCTGACTAAACTGACATGCATGAGTTATTTATGGGTGAACATTCAGTTATCTGGAGAGTAGAAGTTACATGCATGCAAGCATTAACTAACTAAACTCACAATTAATTCAACAAAATGTTTGAATTAATTTAACTAGATTTGACTCAGTTAACTGAGCGAACTAATTATAATTCAATATTACAAATCATCCTTATATCTTTAACTGATGGATAAATTCCTCAATTAATGGAGAAATTGTTGCATGTCCCCACATAGACTTCATGTTTGATTTTCTACAATTAATTAACTTATGGGGAATTAATTAATTATTTTACAAACAGCTGCTACGATCAAATTCGAATTTTACTTCTCTATTTTAGTTCAGGGACTAACTAAAATAGGAATCTAACCTCAAATGATATTTATAGAAAAGCTATTTTTAGCACATCCATTTTTCATTTCTTGTTGCTATGTCCAACACTAGTTCCCGAACTACTCTTTATAGTAGTGCTATTTTTAGCATTTCTTGTTGCCATTTTCAACACTCGCTCTCAACAAGAAAGGCATTCAACTCAAACCCAATCCTAAACCTTTGGAATGTTTTGCATGCAACACTTCTCCCAAGTGTTATTGCTCCAGCAACTCTAGAAACAAAAAGAACTTCCAACTGACCTCTCTATTGGGCTAGAAACATCCTCTGATGCTGAAGCTCCATCTGCCACCGACAAGTGCTCCCTCTTTGACATCTGATCAGCTACAACACTCCATACATCTCACACCATTGCACACCTCTCTGTGCCATCCTACATTGGTGAAACAATCTTTTGCCTCTTGCATTGTTGCAGCCTGCTAGCTCTGCACTGTCTTGGTATTCCTGCACTGTAGCTCTCTCTGCCGCTCTATCCGCATCTGCCTCTACCCACTCAGCCAGTCCTGCTACTCCTCGTCAGGGCTCTCATAGCAAGGTCTAATCAAAGAGGTTGGGTACCTCAATGATCCTGCCCCTATTCCAGCCTACTTGGGACTGTCACTCCACATCGCCCCACCTCCTACCTAGAGGCATGGATGCATGTGATCCCTCTAACCACCTGGCTCGAAATTCCCCCCTACTGGAGGTATCTACATGAGTATATGTCTATACTTGATCTCCTCTTGTCTTCTCTATTTGTGGCTGCTCCACAACCTCTTGAAGTTGCTTCACCAATTGTGGCTCCTCCACAATTGTTTGGGACATCTTTTGGTGCTGCATGTTGAGAGCTAATGTACTCTCCCTCTCAACCATGAAGTGTCCATCAGTTTCCTTGCTCCTCAAGGCTTTGCATGCACCTTGAACCTCAATATCATACAGGTTCTTGACTCATGAACCAATCTACTTCACCCGTCTAGTGGTGATGTGTCGAAGGAAAACCTTTTCCTTACTGAAGACTACATCATAGCCTTTGTCTTCTAGCATTGCGATTGACACAACATTTTTCTTCAATCTTGGTACATACTTGACATCGGTCAAGGTAACGTGAGCTCCATGCTCCCTCTAAAAAACAACCGTGCCTACAACTGAGACACTATACTTTTCACCATTACCCATTGCTATGAGTATCTTGAGATCTTTCTCCTCCAAGGTACAGAACAAACACTTGTCGTCGGTCATGTAGAAAGAAGATCCACTGTTAAGAAACCAACCACATCCCACCATGGATGAAACCATGCATGCAAAGAGGGTGAAATCCAACTTGAACTATGAGGCTAATGCCTCACCTTCAGATCCTTCCTTGGATCCCATCTTGGATTTCATCAGTGGACAATTTGTAGCAAAATGGCCCACCTCATGAAAATGAAAGCATCACAATTTTGATTTGTCAAACTTCTTCCCACCATGGGAAGAACCAGATTTGGGATGGGATGCCCTCCCTTTCCCTTTCCTTGCCTTACTTGCTAAGGCTAGATTTTCCTCATCATCTTGCTTCGATGAGGATCCATCTCTGGTGCTTCTTCTTATCTCCTCTTGCATCAGATCCCACTGAAGTCATTCCCAATCTGGCAGTTTTTCTCTTCCATTAACTGAGTCTTGGTAGCTATGCTAACTCTTAGGAAGGCCGAGGAGTGCAAGGCTCACCATGTCATCATCAACAGTCATGATCCCTACACTTCCAAGCTCATCCCTACAGATGGTGAGCTTGTTCATATATGTAGAGATCGTGTCGCCCTTTTCACACTTGACTTTCTGAAGCTTGTCTTTCAACGCCATCTTCCTTTGATTGTTGCTATTCTGATATAGATATTTCAATGATTTCCACATCAAAAATGATGTCTCCTTCCCATGGAGACTCAAGACAATGTGGTCTCGAACTCCCTCTAGGAGGATTCTCCTTGCTCTAGCCACACATTTCTTCCATTCTGCCAGTTGAGTAGCATTAGTCGACTTGGGGAATTCTTAATCAATGATGTACTTTAGACCATTATCCTCTAATACTACCTCCATGCGATCCTTCTAGGCTATATAATTCGAGCTGCCATCAAGGGTATACTAGAGTCTTAAACCACTGAACGCCATTGCTTAAATTGAGATGTGATAAGAACTCGATTTCAATATTCAGGAACCTCAAACTTCAAACTTCTCCCTTCTTGTATATTGTTCTCTGATTTGATCACCTTTGCTCTGATACCATATAGAAATTATCACTACAGATCAGCTGATTATGCAATAGACTAAAGAAAACAACACTTTGCAAAAGCTTAATCGAATTGAGCAAGATCAAGAGAACACATATAATTGATAATGAGAAATCAATCACACATAACATAGAAAAAAATAACCTGGGGGAATCCTCAGCCTAAAACCCCAATCTTTGTATTATCATACAAGTGGAAATCTCGTTCAAGTTACAAAAAGAATCAGCTCTCAAGCTATCCTGCTCTCTCTGCAATCAAACAATATAGCTCACAGACTGAATAGACATAGTATATGTCCTCCTCAAGCCTTCCAAGCCTCCTATTTCCTTGCATAATTTCTCCTCGGTCCTCAACCTACCACTTGTGTGTAATAATCCCTCACACACTGCTCTGACATCTGAAATAACTACACAAACCTGAAGGAGATAATTCCTTCTACATGGATGAGTTTCCTATATAGTAAAAACCCTCCAACTAATAATACACTGTCCCTTCCTCTGATCTCAACTGGGTCTCTGATTGAACTGGCATGCATGAGTTATTTATGAGATAATATTCAGTTATCTGGAGAGCAGCAATTACATGCATGCAAGCATTAACTAACTGGACTCACAATTAATTCAACAAACTATTTGAATTAATCTAACTGGACTTGACTCAGTTAACTGAACCAACTAATTACAACTCAATATTAAAACTCATCCTTATCTCTTTAACTAATGGATAAATTCCGCAATTAATGGAGAAACTATTGCATGTCCCCACATAGACTTCATGTTTGATTTTCTATGACTAATTAACACATGGTGAATTAATTAAGTATTTTACAAACAACTGCTAAGATCAAATTCGAATTTTACTTCTCTATTTTAGTTCAGGGACTAACTAAAATAGGAATCTAACTCAAAATTCTATTTATAGCAAAGTTATTTTTAACACTCCCATTTTTCATTCCTTGTTGCTATGTCCAACACTGGTACCCGAACTGCTACTTTTAGCATTTCTTGTTGCCATTTTCAATAGAAATATGAGGAATGACTGCTATAGGAAGGAAGAATGTTGCTACAAGAAGGAAGAAAAGAACAAATTGTGCTAAAACCCAAAATGGCAGTGCCTAAGAGAGAACTAATCAAAATAGAGAACTCCAAGGCCATTAGTGTTGAGGAAAATGTTCCCCTAGGGCTTTTGGGTTGAAACCCTAGCAGACTGCAAGTTGTCTATAAAGAGAAACACACATTCACATAGCCATTATGCTATTATAAGCAAATTCTATAGTAAGAGGGGCGTACCTTAGGTCCTACGTTTGAGAAGGTCCTTTAGGGTCCAAACCCTTCTTCAAGTTCCTTTCGCTCCTTTGTCCTGCAAAACAACCAATTCCAAAGAACACAGCAGTATATGGACAAAAACTTATAAATAAATCATCTTCATGTTATAAAGGAAGGTAGTTATTTATGAACTTTAAACAACCATTCACATATGAATTCCAACATGAGTATCATAAACATAAAGAAGATTTATATCAGGAGCCAAGACGTGTTTCTTTTATTATAGACAAATAAAATGCATAAAAGGAATAATTTCACCTGAGTCACCTTTCACAAGCTCCAAGCAAAGCTTCCTTCCGGATCCGTCCAGCCTCAAGCCTTTAGCAAACTCCTTCCATGACTTACCCCATGATGTCATAAGTAGTGGATGAACATCAACACACAAGGAAACAAGGGTTTCTTGTATAAATGGGGGAAGTACAGAAGGCACAAGGGTCTTCAGACCTGGTCAGGGGAAAAATCTCAGTATAATAACCTTTCTCTCTCTTCTCTCCTCCTTTAGGCCTTCCCTTTGAGGTCTTTTTATACCTCTCCCAAAGTAGATTTTTAGTTGGGATTTGGTTGGGAACAGTTGGGCCACGGGCACTAACGGGTGATCAGCAGGTAAAACTCGTGATCTCTGCCCGAAATTAAGGAGTTTTATATTTTTTTAAGTGTTTTAATACATATACGCGGGTTGGGTATATGCCTACCTGCGTATACACGCGTTTAACTTAGGGCAATGTCGCGTATAAGGGATAAAACACTGCTTTTTAAATTTTGGACCATGTCTAGAAGGAGGGGTTGCCCTAGGCCATGAGTACAGCATCACAAACCAAAATAGTGAGATTTGGAGCTATAACAGATGCCCCCTAATACATGAGGTGAGAAGGGGTACATGATGGCCGAAATGTATTAAGCAAGTACATGGAAAGGAAATCTGTCAAAAATCGAGGAGTACTTCACTAGAATTCAGCCTGCCAAGCCACAAAAGGAGATCAGAAAGAAACATTGTCTGAGGCAGGCATACCCATGCTCAGAGAAAGAAAAGCATGTTCGCATATCAAGTACAAGCGGATCCACTAAGTATACAAGTATAAATGACTGGAAAATACGTAATGGATCATCTGATCATGATCGAACAAGTACATGTCTGAATATCACATATAAGACTGTCAATGATGCTGAAAAATGCAACGGATCATTGATATCAAAGACTGATCCCAAAAGGTACCGACTGAACATGATGGAAAAGGATGGTACTACACTGCAAACTCAGGTGCCAGCATATAGAATGTTGCCATGACTGACTGCAACATATAAGGTGGAGTGGTATCAACTAGCAGCAACAGGAGCAACTGTCAAGTGAACCAATAAATGTTGATACAACCTGAGGTCTTCATCGACCGCCGTGGTACATTTCTACACCATGGGAATAAATGATCTGAAGTCAACCATGTGAGAAATCGTTTGATTACCGGTCATTGATGTATACCGTTAACAAACGCGAGACTACTCACCGATAATGATAATGAGCGTCAAGATACCTAGTACAAACCAACAAGTGAGAATAAATGAGCTGAAGTCGAACACCTGTAAAAATCTATCGATCAGGAGACAATGATGATTTCCCACTGTCGATAGCGAAGGATCTGCCACTAATGACTACAAACGCCAAGGTACTGCCAAATGGACTCTAGATCTTTGCCCCAGAGCAATGAGTCAGAGTAAATAGGTAAAGATCCGCTAGAAGGAAGGCATTAAGGCATCCTTCATCAATCTAGCGCGAGTGTAACCCGTAGGCCAATAATGTGGAAGGAATCGGACGAAAAAAGATGTAGTAACCAAACCGAAGTACGTTTCCAGCGTACACAAGATGTGGCTAGCGCACGACAGAAATGTTGGCATTATGATGCATGTGTTGTACTTGATGGCAACCCTCTCATAGAAGATCATCTCACTTGTATACATTCAGATGAATCTACAAAAGAAAGATCAGATGTGACAGAGTGCATGGGTTACCGAACAGAAAAAAGGGATCAGATGATAAATTATAGTGCAGCAAAGTTATTTTCAAGTTCACGGAATTTTATGCAGAGAAAAGTTTACTTCATGTAGAGAAAAGTTCACGGAATTTTATGCAAAGAAAATTTGTTTTCATGTAGAGAAAAGTTCACGGAATTTTATGCAGAGAAAAGTTTATTTCATGTGGAGAAAAGTTCACGCACTTTCATGGTTGGTTCATGGTATTAGTCCCATAGTTTTTGATCCTATGGTTTTGGCTCGTGGTATTGTTTTATATTATTATTATTATTGAGCCCCATGATCCATGATTTGAGGAAGAGCTTGCCTATATAAAGCAAAGGTGATCATTTGGCTTGGGTATGCTTTTGGGTTGAATATCTTAAGATCTGAAATATTGG
>APFE031712916.1:21631-33513 GCA_000404065.3 Pinus taeda | reverse complement strand
GCTTCTCCTTTAAGGGGAGCTTTCCCAGAATACAAATGTAACAGCTGGATTTATTCTATCTCAAGATAAGCTATCTGTTTGTTTTAATAGTCTTGGAGAGTTAAGTACTCACCTACTCCAAGACACTAGCCTAATCTATGTTGGTGTTTCAGAGCCCTAGAAAAATAAAAATTTCTATGTTGATTTTAGATTAAGCATTGATTTTAATGGTTGTTCTTTTAGGACAAAGGTGATGGAGATGAAAATTGATGATATGTAGACTCGACTCCAATTCTCTAAAAAATGCACTTAAGATGATTCGATAACTTTTCTTTTCGACGAAAGTCCTAATTAAAAGAGTTGAGAGAATGCAATCTTTTCAATAAACACAACTTCTCAAAAGACAATCAAAGAAACAATTTTCTTTTCTCTTTTAAAACACACAAAACAAGACCACTCTTTACTTAGTGAAAAAATTCTTTTCTCTTTCAAAGATATCATATGCTACTCTAAAACAAATATTGCAAAGGAGATCGTTAATATTTTCTATCTAATGAAAAGCATATAAAACTAATCTAATCAAAGCAAATCCAAGATCTATGCAATTTATGAAAAATCACTCAAAAAGCGAAACAAAGGAAATGAATCTAACTTTTCTAAACAACTTAATCTAAGAAGTAAAAGCTTACTATGATGATTCTTGGGGTGTTTTACTTGGAAATGATCGATCCAAGGACTAGTTTATGCAGAATCATAAACTAATCAAAACAAAAACTCAATCTCTTTTTGTTCTTTTTGTAAAATGAAATTCACAACTTTAAATGGACAAGCTTTATTGAAATTTTACAAAGAGGCAACACAAAGGTAGGTCGCTCACGAGGGTAGATTTCGCGACTGGTCCGACTCCTAAGAAGACTGACAAAACCAGAGATATCTAAGGCTTTGCGACTTCTAAACCCAAAGTCACTACAGGACCAATATAAAAACCGAACCCTAAGGCTAAAATCTCAAGGAATTTCACTAAAACTTTCGACACTAATGGAAAAAGTATAGGTGAAGATTTTTGACAGTCAACCAGTGGATCTGGGCAGTAAAGACTAAGAAAAACAAAATTCAAAAGGAAGAAAGTGATAAAAAGGGAAATTTTCTTAATTTTACCAGGGTACGCAGGCAACCTGTTTAACCAGGTGCGTGCATGCTCTGTGTACACAGATACAGTGCGTACAAGTACGCACTGTGTCTAACCCAGAGGGTGCGTACTACTGTAAAACAAAGAAAAACTAAGTTCTAATTTGACCCTAAGCTAAGCCACCCAAAAACACAGTCAATCAACCAAAAAGCAAAAGAAATAAGACTCTTTTCAGATCAAAGCAATGATCAAAGGAAAAATCAAAACACATCAATGGATTCCCCAGCGAAGTCGCCAATTTGTCATCGGAAAGAGTTATTTTTGCGGACAAACCTAACCTCCCTAGGAGTCTAAGACTCTCTAGTGACAAACAAACCAAACAAGAGCAATCCTTCTCTAAACACACATTATTCTATGAAAGATCAAGTGTTTTCCGATCTTACCTTAGGTCCAACGCTTGTTGTAGCAGTCCAGCCTTGCTGATCCAGATGAGCTCCTCCTTCACTTTAAGACCTGCATACACTAACAAAGCAAACAATTACATAACACCTGAATAATTCATAAAACAAAGCATATTCATCACATAAACCAAGGAGTACATGAAATAATTCATTAACAACAAATCATTGAGAAGAATGGACTTATTTGTATTAAGGAAACAAAAAAGGAACCATTACAACCTGAGCCTTGGTGTTGTGCCAGCTCCTCCCAGGGTCCAACAAGAGATTTCCTCTACTTTGACAAGCTCACCCACTCCCAATATGGCAACAAGGAAGGATAGTGATCTCTCCTCACAAGTCACCAATGGAAGTCCTAATTCCAGCAGCATTTACCCTTTAGAATGTTCAGCTTTCAACCTCCCCTCCTCTGGCCCAATGCCTGCATTTATAGTATTCTAGAGGAGGTTATTCAGTTCCAACATCAATGGGATACTCCCTCTTTTGGATGGGGTAGCTCCTCTCTTGATGGGATAAGCTCCTCTATCATAGGGATGCATGAACCATCTGGACGCGCTCAATACACGTCAAACACTCTTCTAGAAGGCTCTAGAAGTGACCACAAGTAACTTTTTAGAGATGAAACTCGCGCCTTTTGACCTTTACAGGGGTACGCACCCAACCTTTAGCATATAGAGCGTATAAATACGCAGGTACAGTGTATTTGGGATGCGTACACACAGGCAAGATAGAGAGAACCTGTGTACCCAGAGATAAACATGTTTTCAAGTGACTTTCTCTCTTTTGAAGTTTTGACATGAAGAGTAGAGGTATGGGGCTTGACAAAGAGGACAATATGGCTATTGATGGGGCCATATAACTGCAGATAGTCAAGGTGACAAAATTCAGTGTAACAGGGATAACATAGGACTTATCTAGATAAGGCCCCAATCTGGCCTTAGGGACCACCTCTTTCCTTTGTGCTACCTCCACCTTTTCGAGCAATTTTTTTCATCATGTAGCTTAGCCAATCGCTGTCATATAGCGACGGTGCATGCCATTGCTCTTCCTTCATCGTACTGCAGCTGCAATTCATAGGCTTAAGTGTCTAACCTCTATAGGTTAAGATCTTCCTGTAATGTCGTGACTACCTTCATGCACTCTTAGAAGAGCATGGTGCAATCCATCACCACAGTTTCTACTGCCGCGATTCCATCCTTCATAGCGGTTTCACAATATTCTCTAACATCTGGTGCAATTGAAGGCTGTGCTTTCAACTCAAGCTTTGTTATCCTCAAGTTTAGTTCAAACTAAACCTTCGCTACTTCTTATTTTGCATCTCGCACACCTATAGCCAACTACCTAGTCTGTGCATCCACTAGTGCTTCCTGTAGGATATGTAGTTCAGGGACTGTCCTGCATGCCTCGACCACTAAAGTTGCAACTTGTTCATTTTGTGCCTAAACCTTCTTCCATGCTTCTAGTGCAGTTGTCTTCTCCACGAACATATCTTCGTTGTTAACCTTATAATTGTTGATCGTGCTTAGTGTGCATTGCTCCTTGGCCTTGTTCTCTACCACCTACTTGCAGTGTGTGAAGAAACTCACTGGGGAGTGTGCCCAAGTTGAGGCCCACATTCTTCAAAGTGTTGATAATAGCCTTGTTAGTGGCCACCTTCACGTTAAAAGATCCATCAGGCAACACGACTGCCTAGAGATCGATTTACCGAACCGACTCTGCTACCTGAGTTGTCCTCGGTGTCAAACTAGTTGAGGCATCGCTACTCTGTCCTGCGACTACCTAGACTCTAGTGATTTGGATCTACAACTTGCACACACCCATCTGAATGGCACGTAGTGCCTGCTTCTGCTACTGCTCAAATTGATGCAACAATTTTTTTGTTGCATCCCACACCTTATCTCCAATATCACCTAATTTTCCCTCTATCAAGGTAATTGGATTGAGTAATCACTTAGTGTCTTTGGCCTTCTTACATGGTCCTTCCTTCTCCTGCTCCTTATACAGCTTCACTCAAAAGGGAGTGCTTTCCTATTAGTCTCTGCTGCCCTGTTCTAACTGCTCTTTCTCCTCTATTTGGGGAAAAGGAGGCTTCTGCCTCCGTTCAGAGTTGCACTCTTCTTTCTCTTCATATTATTTTGTGGCATGATCCATGTCTACCTGGGCCTTCTCCTCGACCTATTTCTTCCTCTTTTTAGCCAATAACTGAACCTTTTGTCTCGTCTCTTCCTTTTTCTTTTCATCTGCAGAATTGCTAGTCCTGGTGACCTCATCGGATGCAACATGTTAGTCTGCTGCCCATCGCTTGATGAATTTTTCAATCGCATCATCCGTGGCCAGGTAGGCTAAGTCAAACCATTTCTGGTCAAGATCCTTGCATGCCCGGATGTAAATATGGTGGAAGTCTGATTTGAACTCCACGTATCTAGATAGCTGCTCATACATGGTTGGTGACAACCGTGACTTTCGATTGATGGCTACATGGATGCTTTCCTCCATTAGTACCCAAATGACTTTTATTTCTCTAACATGTGAAAAATCCTTTGTGGCCCATAGAGAGGCAAGCTTGGCGGCTTTCGGTAAATCTATCTTGATCAGAGGGAATTGGCTATCCTCCAGTAACTCCAACACGACCGGCACAATTGATAGTAATAACCATGAATAATGAAAGGTCTCTCTTTGATCCTATGCCTCTTTTCAGTTCGCGAGGAACTCACTGCACAGGTAGCATGCCCATTTGAATTGAAAGCCCTCCATGTGCTGAGCCACTAAAGAGATCACTCGTGTCAGCACCTTGTCTGCTCGACACTTCCTCATAACTTTTCCAGCCAAAATTTGGGTGGGAACCTTCACCACGAGGTCAGTAATGGTGGTAATGCAATACTCGTGCAACGTCTTGACAATTTTGAACTTGTCCTTCATCTTCCCAATGAGGTCGCACTCACTCATCTTTTTTCCCAATGCCTCGACCAGATTCAGCCTTGAATGAGCTAATAGTATGATCTAATGGATCAGTATATCAGTTATTGGTATTGGCTCATTGTCCCTCGAGAAACCGTCATGCACCAAGTATAGGAGCTGCTTGATGACTATTAGGTTTATTAGAGTGTAGTGGTAGTGAGGCAGCAATAGCAAATTTAGCAACCCACGACTTGTTAACTCCACAAATCCATTCCACCAGCTCCAGCATAGTGACACCATATTCCTTGTACAAAACCCTCCTGATGAAGGTGTCTGTCACTAGGTGGGGGAACCACTTGAGGTCTGCCAAGTCCCAGTCTTCAAGCTTCAGATGTGGGATTCACACCAAGTGTGAACCTTCAAAGGGTAGCTTCTTTGGTAGCAGGGGTGTGTTAAGGAGGAGCTATCCCTCATCTAGGTCCTTCGGGACCTTCACTTTTCCTTGGCATGGAGAGATATACACTGGTAGCCTATAAATAGTGTCTACCCCCTTAATATCTATGTCTTGCATGCCCTCTTCCACTTCAAGATCTACCACCTTTCCCTTCTCCTTCAAGCTCGACTTGTCTTTCCTTTCGGCCTGGTTCATTGCATATTTCTTCTGTGACTCACACATTGGCATCGAATTCTTCTACTTATCCCTCTTCGGCTCAAGGACCTCTCTCATCTACGTCGGCTTTGGCATATGTGACCTTGGTGATGTAGGCACAGTTGGTGGAACCTCCATACTCACGACTTAAGGGGCAGCGCCCTCAGAGGCCACAATCTCTCTAGCACTTGTAGTTTCTGCAGGATGGAGTCCTAACATGATGTCGCGGATAATATTTTTTTCTAACTCAGAATAATGAGTGAACACGGGGCTTGTGAGAAAATCCTCAAAGAACTCATGGCTCATGTCTAAAAAATAACACAACTCAGCAATTCTTAGAACGCAAAGTGTTTCTCACTGGATGCCCACCTGTAGTTTATAGGTGAATTCGAATTCAAATTTGATTGTTCCCCCCAAAAACCATCCATAAATGAAATATTGGCGGCAAATTTCAAAATATTTCACTCTTGATTTCTGCCTTAAATGGCGATTGCCCGCTCCTCTTAACTATCTTCTAGGAGTCAAATCATGAATAGTTACAATAATGGTCACTTTTTGGCTGCACTGTGTGGTCTCCACCCCTATAGCATAGGTTCCTTAATTCTTCTTCTGGTACCCTGACGCCCTCATGTTTTGTGCAGATCCCTCATCATGTAGCTCTACAATCTGGCCGGTGTAGTTTATAGTATTGTGCCTCCTTGCAGCCCCACCTAGAGCGCTAATATTATGCTACCATCATGTAGTCATTAGGCCGGATCCCTCGTGTATGGATTTAATCGGGTGCCATTTACCTTTCCTAGAAATGGATCTCATTCAATTTCATAAGCTGAACTGATCCACCATCAATGATCTCTTTGATAATGTATGGCCCCATCCAATGCATCTAAATTTTTCCTAGAAATTTATCAAACTTACTGTCATATAATAAAACTAAATCGTTTACCTAGAACATGTGTAGTTTGATGTGTTGATTGTGCCAATATTTTTCGCATTCCTTCTAAACCTATTGATGGGATCTAGCCAAAAACATATCTTCCTCAAGCTTAGTCAACTATGTGAGCTTCTCTTCTAAGGCTCTCCATTCTACCATCCCTATGAATGTCACTATTGCATATAGTAGGCATGATTTATTCCATAGGTATCACATCCTTTACTTGATAAACCATCCTAAATGGTGTATGACCATTAAGCTTCTTACAAGTAGTTCTATATGCCCGTAACACAACTAGTATGCACACATCCCAATCATTTCTCTGTGCATTGCAAACCTTTGTTAGTGCATTCTCCAATATCTTATTGAACATCTCAATTGTCCCATTGGCCTGAGGATGATATGGCGTACTCTTCTGGTGATAAACTTGGAACGCCTTTGTCAGCGTGCTGATCATTTCATTGAGGAAATGTGGACCATGATCACTCATAAAACAAATTTGACAACCAAACATGGTCAACACACACTCAAACATAAATTTCATTGTTGTTGCCCATGTATAGTTCTTTACAGGCTCCGCCTCCACCCATCTGGTCAAATACTCAGTTGCAGTGATGATATACCACACACCCATCTTCTTTCCTGGAGGCTGAATAGATCCTACAAAATAAATTTCCCACTTCTGAAATGGTTGTAATGATCCCTCCAGATTCAAAGGAAGCTCATCCCTCTACAATGGCCTACCAGTTCTTTGACATGCATCGCACAACCTACAATATGGTTTAGAATCCTTATGCAGTGTTGGCCACCACAACCTAGTGCATAAAATCTTATGTGCTATTGCATTTCCTGCATAATTACCTCCCACGGCTCCTCCATGAGCTTCAGCTAGGATACTTCTTTATTCAAAATGAGGCACATAGCATGGGAGTATCTCATTTGATCCCATCTTATACAAGTGACCTGCAATAACCAAAAAAATTGTTGAACGCACCACCAATTCCTTCTTCTATTGACTCATGTATCTCTCTGGAGCCATTCCTATAGTTAGTAAGTGGATAATGTCTGTAAAATCATTGTTTGATACATGCATCACAAAGAGTTGTGTGTCAGGAAGCTCCTCCTCTAACTTGGTAGGCTCCTATTTCAATGCACGATAGATGATCTAGACTTGCATTCAATCCCCCCTGGCTTCACATTTACTTCAAAATCATATTCTTGAAACAACAACAACCATCTACATATTTTCCCCCACAACACATGCTTGTTGACTAGGTACTTTAATGCAGAATGGTTTGTATACATCTTAAAGTGCTTACCTAGCAAGTAATGTCTCAACTTTTGGAGTGCATACACCACAGCTTACCCTTTGTGCTCTATCGTTGAATAATTTTTCTCAGCATTAGATAGCTTCCTACTCACAAATGCTATTGGGTGATCCATTTCTTCTTCACCGGTCTATGTCAATACTGACCCCAACTTGATGCATGACACATCCACACGCACATGAAACTCCTTTTTCCAATCCAAGAAGACTAGTTTTGACATGGTGACCATCTTCTCCTTTAATACATCCAGATTTTGCCAACATTCTTCATTCCAATAGAATGTAGCGTCCTTCTTCAACAACTTTTCCATCAGCGTGATAGTTTGAGCATAACTGTTTATAAAATTTTGATACTATCCAGTATGACCCAGTGTTGCGTGCAGCTGTTTATCACTCCTTGGCACCTCAGAATTAATTATGACCATGATCTTAGTAGTGTCCACCATTAATCCTTGTCTGCACACTACATAACCTAACAAGATTTTGAAAGGGACACAAACTAAACACTTCTTTAAGTAGAGCGATCTGATACCTCCGGCTTGTATCCAACATCAAGTGCAAACTAGACACATGGTGTTTTACGAGTTCAAACAATTTCCAATCATCAAAATATACCTCCAAAAACTTGTGAATTTACTCTTTGAATGCCGCAATGAATACGCGCCAGAGGATTTCCAGCGCATTCTTAAGTCCAAAAGGAATTACTATGTACTGAAAGCATCCCCACTCAGTCACGAAGGTCATCTTACTCCTGTATTCTGGCACAATCTTTATCTGGTGGTACCTAGAGAACCCATCATTGAATGAATAGGCCTCCTTCCCACTAACATTATCTAATACCTCATATGTGAATGGAGTTAGAAAAGGATCATGAAGGCAAGCATCTTTTAACTTCCTGAAATCTACACAAATTCTTATTTCATCTTTCTGCTTCTTTTCCTGAACTACAATTGGACTTATCCAATCGGATTCCTCCACTCTTTCAATAACACTCACTGCCAGCATCTTGTCTAACTCCAAGCAAGCCTTCTCCTTGTACTTAGGATTAAGGCGATACAACCTCTACTTAACAGGCTTTTCGTCTGGTTTCAAAGTTATTTTCATCACTCCCAAATCACCTATGATGTCGTTTAAGTCTAAAAACTTTGTAGGGAATGAATCTTGATAATCATGGAGCAACTAAGTGTCCTTATCCATCGTAGCATCATCCCAATAGTCTGATATTTTCACAAACTTTGGCTCTGCATCTCTTCAAATTTTCACCTATCTAGCTTTGAGTGGTGTGGTAATATCGAGATTCTCTATCTGCGGTCCCTTAACTTCATGGTGACCCTCTATCTATGGGATATTAATGTTCCTTGTATCCCCCTCTTCTTCTTCAATAGTCACATTTTATCATTCCAACGCATGGCATAGCTATTTAGTTCAATTTGGTTGAATCAAATTCAATGGATCCTGTGAGATTCTGAAGATCATTGCCTTGACCTCCTGCAATTCTTCATCGATGCACTTGAATCCATCCTCAAAGTTGAATGTCATCACAAATCCTTGTCCCCAAATATCCCACTCATCAGTGTCATGGTGGAGCCTTGTTTCCAATTACCAATTCATTGGTATTACATCCAAAGTATGATAAAACAATTGCGCCCATTTTGGTTGTGGCTCTACTCCATAAGTGTTAGTCCATTTGGCTAAATGATCGAGCAGATCACTCCTTCCATCATATTTCTCTGTTATTCATACTTTTGGATGATCAAACAACAACCTCATAATTTTTTTGTACTCACATCATCCATCAAAACTTTCTTTATGCGTACCCCACCATCATGCAGGCATAGCATGCAATGCCAAATCTAGTGCTTGGAAGTGATGCTCCTCAGGTACTTCCCTTTCAAATGCATAATTTTTTTTATCTATATTAGTTAGACCATCATAGTAAGGAAAACTCCTTACCTCTGATGATACACAGCACAATGATTTAGTCATCATCTTACAATGCAGCATAGATACTTCATGAAACATATTCTTCCAGTGTTCCAACTCCTCATCTAAATCCAATGTATAGGAACTTTTGCAGTCCCAGGAAATGCATCCATTTGCTATCAGATTCACCTAATCTTGAACTCGCATCATTATTTTATAGATCTTGTCTAAATCATCGTAACTTTCGTAATTGCGAACCGACTCAATATAACG
This sequence comes from Pinus taeda, assembly GCA_000404065.3. NCBI lineage: Eukaryota > Viridiplantae > Streptophyta > Pinopsida > Pinales > Pinaceae > Pinus > Pinus taeda. The sequence goes on along the minus strand of APFE031712916.1, from coordinate 23,946 downwards.
TGGTCCTTCTATAGGGTCCAAACGTACTACTACGTGGAGTGATTTCGTCCCGAATGACATTGTCCTCATCTTCAAATTGATTACCCCATTCATGTCAATAGCCCAATCGATCCCAAGGAGCACGGGGTAAGGAATTTTGTCAACAACAATCTATATCACTTCGAAATTAGCTAACTCGCTTGCACCTTTGTCATGCGGAAAGAGTTATTTTTGCTGACAAAACTAACCTCCCTAGGAGCCTAAGACTCTCTAGTGAGAAACAAGACAATTAAGAGCAATCATTCTCTAAACATGCATTATCCTATGAGAAACCAAGTGTTTTTCGATCCTACCTGAATTCCAATGCTTGTTGTAGCAGTCTAGCCTCGTCGATCCCGATGAGCTCCTCTTTCACTTTGAAACCTGCATACACTAACAATCAAACGATTACATAACACCTAAATATTCCATAAAACAAAGCATATTAAACATATAGACCAAGGAGTATATGAAACAATTCATTAACAACAAATCATTGAGAAGAATGGACTTATTTGTATTAAGGAAACAAAAAAGAAACCATTACAACCTGAGCCTTGGTGTTGTGCAAGTTCCTCCCAGGGTCCAGCAAGAGTTTTCCTCTACTTTGACAAGCTCACCCACTTCAAAATGAAACAAGAAAGGATGGTAATCTCTCCTCACAAGCTTACAAGGAAGTCCTAATTCCAGCAGCATCTACCCTTTGGAATGTTCAGCTTTCAACCTCCCCTCCTCTGGCCCAATGCCTGTATTTATAATGTTCTAGAGGAAGTTAATCAGGCCCAACATCAATGGGATAAGCCCCTCTTTTGGATGGGGTAGCTCATCTCTTGATGGGATGAGTTCCTCTTTCATAGGGATGCATGAACCATCTGGAGGCGCTCAATACATCTCAAACAATCTTCTAGAATGCTCTAGAAATGACCACAAGTAACTTTTTAAAGATGAAACTCGCGCCTTTTGACCTTTACAGGGGTACGCACCCAACCCTTGACATACAGAGCATACAAGTACGCAGGTATAATGAACTTGGAGTGCGTACATGCAGGTAAAGTAGAGAGAACCTGCGTACCCAGAGATAAACATGATTTTTAAAGACTTTTTCTCTTTCTTGAAGTTTGACATGGAGAGCAGAGGTATAAGGCTTGCCAAGGAGGATAGTATGACTGTTGATGGAGCCATACTAACTGCAGATAGTCATGGTGACAAATCTCAGTGTAACAAGCGGCTCTGAATTCTCCCCTACCATCAAGTTATCCACACGTGTTGCAATACGTTGTAACTCCATCACAAAGACCGGCAAGTCCAGGTTACACTACGCGCTTACCTTCGATGAACACTACGGGAAGCATGGCTTCTACTAGTGCTATGACTGCACAAACTCCTATATCTGTGCAAGGAGGTGGAACTATTTCCATCCCCTCCGTCTCTTTATTCGGATCTTCTAATAGCATGTCTGTTGTTGGGTCTACCTCCATTCCATCTATGAGTGGAAGTTCCCAAACAAATGCTTTCGGTTCTGGGTACTTCCCGTTTGGCACCCAATCATTGGGCATTCCTTCAGCTCCGTTCAGGGCCGCCACATCCATGATGAGTGCGTCGGCTTCGTTCCAAGGTTTTCCATTTGGAAGTGGTCATATACCACATTCCAACCCTACGGTAGGATCTATGCCTTTTTCTTCAGTAGGACAAAGTAACAATCCTTTCCAAGGTTGGAATAACCTTGGGCTTAGTAGTGCCGGAATTGGGAATCCATTCCTTGGCCAATATGGGAACAGGTCGTATACCACGGTTAGTTCATTCCAAAGCATTCCTACCCTAGCTTCGGCTTGGAATCCATATCAGGGGTTGTCAACTCCTTACAATCCTTTAGGAGGAAACTTTGTAGGGTATGGTGGATATACGGTCGGAGTTGGTCAAACTCCGAGATTTTCTGGGTCACAAGGCCTCCCTTTTGGCTCGGCGGGTTCTACTAGTTACTTTGGGCAGCCTGGTGCCTCCCAAAATCCAGGCCAATCTTTTCAGAGCTTCGGGACGGTCGCCCAGTCAGGGTGGAATCCCCAAGCCCCGCCTAGACTTTCGTTTCTGGCAACGGTAAACTTTCCAGACCTCACTAAGTTAACTAATGACCCAATCAAGTATAATACGGTCTGGCCTCCGGTCCCGACTAAACTCCCTTCAGATATTCCAAAATTCGAAGGGAAAAGTGGTGAGGATCCGGGCGACCACGTAACCACGTTCCACTTATGGTGCTCATCGAACTCCCTGATCGATGATTCGGTTAGGTTGAGATTATT
>APFE031712916.1:3652-21611 GCA_000404065.3 Pinus taeda | reverse complement strand
TGCAAGTTCCTCCCAAGGTCCAGCAAGAGTTTTCCTCTACTTTGACAAGCTCACCCACTTCCAAATGAAACAAGAAAGGATGGTAATCTCTCCTCATAAGCTTCTACAAGGAAGTCCTAATTCCAGCAGCATTTACCCTTTAGAATGTTCAGCTTTCACCTCCCCTCCTCTGGCCCAATGCCTGTATTTATAGTATTCTAGAGGAAGTTATTCAGTTCCAACATCAATGGGATACTCCCTCTTTTGGATGGGGTAGCTCCTCTCTTGATGGGATAAGTTCCTCTTTCATAGGGATACATGAACCATCTGGAGGCGCTCAATACACGTCAAACAATCTTCTAGAATGCTCTAGAAATGACCACAAGTAACTTTTTTAAGATGAAACTCGCGTCTTTTGACCTTTACAGGAGTACGCACCCATCATTTGACTTACAGAGCGTACAAGTACGTAGGTACAATGAGCTTGGGATGCGTACACGCAGGTACGGTAGAGAGAACCTACGTAACCAGAGATAAACATGAGTTTTAATGACTTTCTCTCTTTCTTGAAGTTTGACATGGAGAGCATAGGTATAAGGCTTGCCAAGGAGGATAATATGACTGTTGATGGAGCTATACTAACTGCAGATAGTCATGGTGACAAATTTTAGTGTAACAACCTTCACTATCTACTATCTCTCCCTGTAGTCTTCCTATGGGGATAATGTTTTGTTGATTTTCCATCCACAATTGAATCAGATAACTTGTCCCAGACCTCTCGCATGTCCTGCTCCACCTTAGCCTCATCCACGCCCCTAATATTCTCCACCTAATATCCTCCTCATACTTCCCCAGTGCCTTGATCTGGAGGCCAATTTTATGTCTGCATCCAATACGCGAGCATTATTTCCATCATCAATTCATAGCTATGGTAGTTGCGCTCATCATGACCCACTGATTTCAAGAAGTTGAAAAAGAGTTTTTGCATTGTCTGCACAAATTTCTATAGCAAGTGGCAATTGTTTGTCACATGTTTTCTAGCTACATGATAGATAACACACAACAGCACGAGCCCTGTGCTTGGCCCCACTTGAGCTTTCAGCCATGGGGCATTAGCCCTCCTCCTGTAACATAATTCATGAAGATAGGGCAATGATCTTCTTCATGTTGTTGACTCTTACCCTTCATGCACCAAACCTCTTCACGCACCTCTAGTCGAGCCTCTCTATCCTTCTTCAGAGTTTGGAACTCTAGTCAAAGATTCTGCAGCTCTATGTGAATCTGCTAAACTCCCAAAGCAGCTTCTGGAATAGGTGTTTCATGCAGTCTCATCACAATTTCCAGGGCTTCCACCTAGGTCCCAATCTTTTATTGTGATAAAGCTACCCTTAAGTGAGGCAAGAGAGAAGCTACAAACCATTCGTGATGTTGTTCATCTGTAATATTCATGATAGCTTTGCAGATCTAGCATTTCAATTTTTGATTTAGATCCTAGGGTGTTTCTATAGGCTTCATCATGATTTCATTTAATCCAATGATTGATTGTGCTTTAGACTTGGGCCTACTAAATTCCTTATTTAGTGCAGTTTGAATGTTTGCCAACACAGCTGTCGGGTTATCGATATAGTACTTAATGTACCACGTTAGTGTGCAATCCTGGAAAGTAGTAACCAACGTTGCTTTCTTCATCTCATCATCTATAATATTTTGGGCTCTCCGTATGGCCTTCACAATGAACTAGAACTGGTCTAGGTCCTCATTTCCCAAGCCCTTGAAAATGGGAAATTTCACTGCATTTGCCATATTGAATGGTGGTGGACCTAAGGGCAGTGTACGCAAATTTTTATGCTATGAAGGTGAATATGGAGGTGGTACGGGTAGATGGGGTATTCGTGGGAACCCTTGCCTTATTAACTGGATAGGACTGTACAATGAACCCTGTTCTTCTCCTTCATCGTCACTCAGAGGAGGCTCAATCAATGGGTTATAATCAGGGCTTATTCTCCCTCTATCATTGAATAAATTTCTGCTTCACGTAGCTCCAAACATCAAGGTACTTGCATAACCCGCTTTTCACATAAGAGCATTTTAATCCAAGTATTCAAAAATATTAAATACTTACCTCGCAATCCCTTGAAGAAGCGTTACTCTACTTCATTGTACTCAACTAAGGTATCGACTGTGAACTCTGTCATGAATCCTTTGATGACACGATCAAGCTAGTGATCAACGATGCACACAATCTTATCTTCAGAGGCTTTCAATCTCCACACTAACTCTGAGGTCCACACTACTGAACCATCAAGCCTCCACCTTCCCTGGTTGTTTACCAATTTGGTGATCCAATCGTATAGCTCGGCCGGGAAGGAATAAAAGAAAATTTCATGTATCTATGTGTATAGATACTTGTCCAACCACTATTATTTCATTAATCTTGTATTTTTGTTTTCTTGTGCCATGAATTCGTGGATCTTTCTATCCAGCTAGTCCTCAATTTCATTCTTTCTGGATTCGAGTGATGTGACATCACACATCTCTTTATGGATATCTCAATCTTGGCAAAGAAACCATTTCTTTGATTAGTGGGTCTTGACCTAGATTTAGAGTTAAGTTTTCCAAACAAATCCCTACACTATTGGCCCTTTCAGCATCTACCCGTGAAGCATGGACTGAATTCTCACCCAAAGCAGTATGGAGGGATTCTAGAACTAAGTTTTTGCACCCAGAGATGAGTGTGATGTTGTTTTATGCTCTAAACCTACCTTTTTGTAGATCGATAAGCCCTTAAGGCCTATTGATATAACTTCCTTCTATCAACCTCTAGACCTTCACAAAGGTTTATGATTGTCTTTCGCAGACACTAACAGGTAAATCCTCCACTTACACACCTTTGTAATTACCCTTAATTTCGTATTTACCCAGATCCGCTTAAGTCTTAGATAACCTTAACATGCAGGAGGATATTCTTTGTGTAAATAGTTATTATTACTTACGTTCATATGACAATATATATCATGTAAAATTGCACAACAATACATTATTAATTCATAAGCCCATCATTCATCATAGAATAAAAGTGCATTCATTCATAACAGAAATAGATAGGCAAAACACAGGAAATGATGTAATAAATTCTTTACTAATACTTCAATTCTTCTTACAGACTCAATACTTCCCTGCACACTCAGCTACAGGGCTCCACGCACTCAGCTGTCGACTCGACTCTAGGCCTCTGTGCACATAGTTTGAGAGCCTCTCTTCTACCCTATGACTTCTTCACTCTTTCTTCCACTAACCCATTACAGTCATCTTCATCCTATTTTTATTATGCCTTAAACTCTTTAAGACTCTTGTTTTTATACAATCCCATGGTTCGTAGACCATGTGTAGGTCTACTAAATCTGACACAGCTTACATAAAAGAAGGGTAAAACCATTAATGACATTTTACTATCTACGCACTCTGTGACTAGAACTTGCGGAGACTTTACACTTTTTACAATAAGGCTTGGGCTTTTTGCCCCAAAATTGACCCTAGGGGACTCTATCCAAACACCGAGGTTTATTGACAAATTCAGCAAATTATGGAAGATGAGGCCATGATCAAGTTAGGATCTCTTCAGCTGAGTGGCACTGTTCTCATTTCACAGGAGAGAAAGATTCATAAAGGTAACAAAAACTTGGGTAATCTACTTTATTCTTGGTCCAATTTTGTTTGTGTTAAAAGATCAGTTTTATCATTTGGGATATCGACAAAAGGATTTCATGAAAGGGAAATATTTGAGATTAGGAAAGGGTTAAAATTTACAAAGCTTCATGGAAGATCTTAGAAAACAAGCTTTACATTTGGGCATTTCACTTAATTCACCAGAAACTCTAACAAAGTATATTGGTGCTTTACATAGTTACATCAGGCATTCTTTGTTATTATTTGAGTCTACTAATATTCATGCAGCTAGTGTGTAGGCCTTTCACCTTGAAATCAGGGGCAGGAATAACAAATAAGATCAACCCATGAAATCCTCTTTCAAACCTCATAATGGCAAGCTCAAGGGGAAAGGAAAGGGAAAGGACAAGAATGAAGCTACGACCAATAAGGAAAAAGGAGCAAAGCCATCTTGCACACATTTCAAGAAGGAAGGCCAATATGATGGCCATTGTTGGAAGCTGCAACCAGAGTTGAAGCCAAAGAGATTTGGTTGAAGGATCAAGCAAAAGACGATGGAAACCATGCAGCACGACCTTGGATCTGACTCTAGTGATGAGACATAGATCAAAGCAGTGGAAACACAAGGTACCTTCTCTCTTCATGCTAATGAAAATTCTGAATTGCATGCAAGTACAAGTTTTTCAAATGTGTCTCTTTCTAATGAATGAAATAGGACTCGATTGTTCCACATTAGAGGTGTGATGAAACATACTAAATTGGAAACCTTGTTTGATCCACTTTGACAAGAAAAATTGATTTCAGAATCCTTGGTTAATAAATTAGTGTTAGAGACCAAGCCTCATCTGAAACATTACCCTCTTGATTGGGTGTGTGAAAAATCTAAATTACATGTAACCAAATACTGTAGGGCTAGATTTGTTATTGCATCCAAACTAGTAGATGAGGTTGATGTTGATGTTGTGCCTTTGGATATTTGTGGCATTGTATTGGGGAGTCCATATTTGTATGACAAGAAAGAATTTTTCTTTTTCCGTGAAAACAAGTATCATCTCATGAAATATGAGGTGGAATACCTTGTTAGAGCTCATCGTGCCAAGATCAGTGCCATTCTTGTAAGTGCATGTGCGATGAAGAGATTGATAAATTCCAGTAAAGGGTGCATGCTCATGTTTGTCAGAGAAAAAGATGCAGAGACATCTGAATCTTTCGAAGGTGGTGATCCCACTCATAAAAAATAATTATATGAAATTGTTTTGAACGATAATGGAATCCAACACGAAATTAGCTTATAGCAAGATGCTCCTTTACCAAATATTGGTATGTACAGGTTGTGATCCATTGAGATGGAAGAGATAAAGAAATAGGTGCAGGAATTTCTAAACCAAGGAGTCATATGGCCCAGTTCTTCTACCTGTGGTTCACCCATTGTGTTGGTGCTAAAGAAGGATGACACATAGAGGATGAGCATGGACTACAGGGCACCCAAAAAAAAATGGTGAATAATTTATATCTTCTTCCTTGCTTTGATGAATTATTAGATCAATTGAAATATGTTGTCTATTTCACAAAAATGTACTTGCACAGTGAATTGGGTAAAACTTGTTTGGTTTAACTGGGTCACATTGTTGGCGGTGGATAGTTAGAAATATATCGTTCTAAAGTTGATGTGATTGTGAAGTGGCCTAACTGCCAATGTTACTGAGGTTCATAGCTTTTTGGGTGAAATACAATTCTGGAGAAGGTATTTTTCTAACTTCTTCATGATTGCGTCCCACTTTCATGCATTGACAAGTTTGAAGACCTTTCAGTGAGGAGGAAAGCATTAAAAATCCTTTGATACACTGAAAGATAAGATGAGTATCGCACCCATTTTGGCCTTACCTAACCACACACAACCTTTTAAGATTGAGATAGATGCTAGTGGGTATGCCATTGGAGCAATGATGATGTAGTAGAGGAAACCTATATTATACCACTCAGAGACATTCTCCCAAGCTATTGTGAACTATCCCACATATGACAAGGACCTATATACCTTGTTTAAAAGTGTGAAGAAGTGGAAGCACCATTTGATTTACAAGGAAACCATCATTCACATAGATCACCAACCCTTATTGTACCTCTATTTGTAAAACAAGATTCAACAAGAATGTCATTTTCAATATATAGGATTCCTCCAACGGTTTCACTTGGTAATAAAATACAAGAAGGGAACCAAAAACAAAGTGGCAGATATGATTTCTCACCATAATGTTTCTACATCCATAGTTTTGAAAAATGATTCTCTATATTTTGAAGGTTACGATATATAATATTTCGTTGATGAATATTTTAAGGAGATTTATTCAAATTTGACTAATCGATTGCACGTAGACAATTACATTTGCAAGGAAAATTGTTGTAACATCTTGGAAAACTTTGTATCCCCACCAATGAAAGAATACATATAATTAGAGGGGAACATAACACTCTTATGTTGGTTCAATTGTTTTAGGGAAAACTTTGTGTCATTTACATAGGTTTTCCTTTTTGCCTCAAATTAAAAACTTTGTCACTAGATATGTAAAGGGATGTGTGTTGTGTTCATTTTGCACGCCTCCTAATAGAAAAATGGGGCTCTACACACTACTCCCTGCTTTGCTTCATCCATGGGAAAGTGTGTCAATCGATTTTTTTGGTGATTTTCCTTTCTCTAGGAGAGGTCATGACTATTTGTATGTTGTTGTCGATAAATTTAGCAAAATGTGTGTCTTAATGCCTTGTAAAAATAAAATCACTACAGACTAGATTGATCATCTATTATTCCAATTTGTGTGGGTCCACTTTGGGTTGTCCACATCCATTGTGTCTGATCAAGATTCTCATTTGCTTCAAGTGTTCTGGACGAGTTTATGGAGAATGATGGACTCCATGCTAAAGAGGGGTACAACATTTGGTCCACAAACTAAGGGGCAGACACATATTGCCAATGGTACATTGATACATTTATTCTGAGGCTATTATGGGAAGCATCCCAAGTTGTGGGATCAGTAGCTTCTTTATGTACATCATGCATAAAATAGGGTAGTTCATTATTCCACTATGATCTGACCATTCGAGACATGCTTTGGGTATTTGGTAAAGAAACCCTTAGACATGGTCTTTGTGAGAGGTGAAGATTCTAATGAGAAGGATGATAGGGAAAAAGAATGGAATTCCATTCAGTGAATTCAGAAGATTCACTAGGAAGTGCAAGAGAAATTGGAGAAAATTCAAACTCAATACATGACTCGACATGACAAGCACCAGGTTCATCACCAATTCCAGGTTGGAGATAGGTTGTCGCTCCACAAAATAAAGGATAAAATGAAAGGGGAAGGAAAGAAATTGAGACCAATATAATATGGTCCTTTCACGATATTAGAGAAGATTGGAGAGAATGATTTTTGTCTCATTTTACCAATATACATGCAGATGTACTTAGTGGAGAACTTTGAAAACTTGAAGCTTTATGAGCCTGCTTTGGTCATGGACATTGAATAGGTTGGACACGTTCCTACAGTGGTTCAATTTGCACTAGAATACTTGGAAAATCTACCTGAAGATATCATTCTTGATAGATGAACTAGGACTTCATGATGGGGATACATGTAGTAGTTTGGTTTCAAGGGAATGTGTCCAAGCAAAGTGCATTGGATTGGAAAGGAGGATGTGAGGGACTAGTTCCCTCACTTCCCAATTCACTGATGAAGCTTTTGGTTTCCCAAAATATACTTACTAGGGAGGAATGATCCAGGACGGTCCTAAAATGCCAAATTTTTAGAGTCCTCAAAATGCAGCAAGACTAGTCTCAAATCAAATATGTCATCATTCAAAATCCAATGACATGAGCGTCACGTGAAACCGACATCATATGAATAATTTACTACCCATTAAATTTTTTCCAAAATAGATAAATTTTGTGTAAGCAAGGACACATGCCATGGTGATGTCAATAGTACAGATCTTGATGCTAGTTGTATGGATGTTGACATTAGTCATACAGATGCTGACATCAGTAGGATGATGTTGTCATATGGTGGGAGGAGGGCTAATCATAAAGCAAAATGTGTCAGCTAATGGAGCATCCTAGTCAATCATATGAACCAATCGAGACATGCCACATGATAGCCCAGTCAACATGAGAGACTCTTCTAATTTAGTGTCAATTTGGATTAGATCGATGATTCATGAACGTGAATTTGTCATCCACTTAAAATGATTGGTAACAACTAAAATCTTGGCAAGAAATTGGTAGAGTTATGGATTAAAATAATGATTTTTTAAAAATGGTCAATGATCGACTGATCAATGGATTGGTAGTTATATTACTATAAATATGTAATTGTTAGTGGTAGGATTTGAACCCACCCAGCGAGTCCGCTAGCAATGGTGCAGCTGCAGTTTGAAACTGCATACCAAAATTTAAAACAACCAATGCGCCAAATATCTATATAACGAGTGTGTCAGGCAAGGGGTAGACCCTACAACCTCCACCGAGGTTTGTAGCCTCACTTTCTGCTCAGCACCATTGTGCGAGTGACTCGCCATTGTAATGACCATCGAACCAAACGCTACTTAACCCATATGCAAAATAGTGCAGGAGGAAGTCATGGGGTGGACCAAGAGTTGCAGCTACGTGAACAGAGTTATAGATACTATTTTCAAGAATATTTCAGGGAATCTTTAGATTCCCCAAAGCCTCAAAATTTACCAAAGTAGAAACAGGGTGAGTTTATACTCATTTTACTCAATTTTCCATGAGGTGCACATTAGTGAAGTAAGATTCATCATCTCGGTAGCTAAATTCTAGTTCACTAACATGAAGGAATCTTTCGGGAATTTTTTAGTTTCTATGGGATCCTAAGTTTGACAAAATGAGAACAAGTTTGACTTTATAGTCATTTTTCACAATTTGTTTGCCAGGATTCCAGCTGTGCAGTCAGTTTCTCCAGAAGAGGTCTACATTTTCAGGTCATCCCCAAAATTGGAGGTATAAGATGTCATTTTCTTTTTTACTGTAATTTTGTTTCATTGCCACTTGAGTAGGGCCGGAAGACATAACCCACACTTGGTAAAATACATTATCAAGTTGATTTTTTTCCTTTGATCTCATGCTTGCATATGATTTCTTCTTGTTTTACTTGTTTATGTCACTTCGTTACATTCTCTTCCCCAAATGCAATTATTTATGCATCTTTGAATTAAAAAATCTCTATCATCTAAAGAGGGAAATTTGTCCAAATGTATCAATAATTGTCTTATTCCCAAAAACAAAACTTCTCCTTATTTCATGTCACTTCTCACACTACATAAAATCTAATAATTTTTTTCTTATTTTTCTATTTGAATTGACATCAATATTTAAATAACCAATAAGTATACAAATTTAATCATGAGGTGTGAATTGTTCCCTTACTATTGTTATTTCTTGAACGATTGCCGAAACAGATACAAGTGGTTCAACATATACATTTATTGTGCATAACTGACATTGGAAATATACTTCTGACAAAAAAAAAATGATTATGTTATTGTAATCATTTATCATATATATGATTTCTATGTTTTCTTCTATCCAAGTAAGGACTCGATGAAAACAATTTGATATGCTAAAATTGAATTTGTGAAATTCAGTATTTGACGATGGAAATTTTAAATGTGTTTCCTAGATATAGAGAATCATAACATTCATTAACTATTCATGATGTACATTTTCATTCACATGAGCATGTACACTTCAGGTATTCATACTTGCAGTCATTAAAGTGTTTGCATTTACTATTGGCTTCTCTATGTATCTTGATTTCTATGATGCTATAGTAATCAACTAGTTTGGTTCTTCTAATAATTTTTTATTCATGGAAAGGTTCTTTGGTGCTAGGTTTGTAAGAAGATCCAATGATTCCATCATTTCAATATGTGACAATTCTATGTAAAGTGGTCCTTGTGTTGATATGCAACTTGGATCAAAGGTGAGTACATTTAATGTTAAACCCTGTGATCAGTGAATTGTTCTAACATAGAGTTGTTGTATTGGAAGTTGTTTGCACACCATAGTTACAAATACATTTCTATGAAATGTCAAGGGTTTTGAAACACGTAATATTGGAGCCTAATCAGATGAAATATTTCCATCATACAATTCACGGTACTTGTTTCATTGAAGTTTATCGATATCTGGATTTACAAAATCTATCCAAAATGCATCAACATTCTTGCTATTTTTCATATATTTTCTTGCCTATTCCATTTGTGCCAGTAAAAGGGAAATCCTTTGTATTTTAGTTCCCTACATATATTAGAACAAGAACATTTCATTTGATATTGATTCTTTATGGTAATTTTGTTGTCTTCTCATATGCTACAAAGCCTACTTCCTTACTAATATTTTTCAACTAAAATAAGAACTATTAGGTCTCCATTTTAATGTGACAAAATTTATCATTATGCTTTTGTACATCCATGATTCTATATAATAGGTATGGAAACAATGGATCTAGTAGAACAGGTCTATAACACTTATCCTTTATATATTTTATCTCTTCATCATATTGTTGATTCACTTGCATTTTGTTAAGGATTTCAATGAAGTTGCTATCTTCTTATTTTTTCACTATTTCATTTTAAGTTGTTTTCCTTTTAGAACTTTTAGAGTTTAGCTATCGAGAAGAGAAATTTCATACAGCCCAGAATTTGCACAAAATGGAGGATCTGTGTAGGACGTCAATGCATATATAAAAAAAGGTTTGGCTTTTAATTGAGTCTGAATGCAATCACTAAATATGATATGAAAAGCACAAAATGACGAACATAAAGAAACAATAGCTAATTCAAATTGGAGATGTCATTTAAGATGAATTCAAAATTAATGATGTATTTTGCAATAAATCATGAATTTGAAAAATAACAAGAGTGTGAATGATTAATTTTTTTTCTCTGCAAAAATTGAAAGTTGGCCAAAGAAGAATTTTTACATTGTCTAGCATAACAAAAAAGGGTAACTGAAGTATCTAGAGTTTAGAATGATGAGCTTATATGTTAATAGGAAAGGAAGCACAAAGGAAGATTTATGGCATGTCCCTTGATAGCTCATTATCTAGATAGATTGTTATCTATGTTTTAATCGTTCCAAGGCCTTCGATGCAATATTGATAGCATCCATCAATTTTCTTTGTTTAAAATCTTAGGAAGCAACTAGAGTGACAGTAAGAATTATGACTGAACCCATGTCCAAACATGAAAGAATTACCATAATTTCTATAGTAATGATAATTCAATTGAAATAAAGTAGCTGATATAATTCACGAATCATATGTTGATAGCAAAAAAAAAACCATGTGAAAGGTCATTTCGACTCATTGGCTATGAGGATGATATGACCACAAAACCAATATGATAAAAGGAATTAGTATCAATTTAAACGGTGACACATCTATTCTATCCTTTTTTAACTCAATTGAAAAATATTTCATGCACTATCCACACATATGTGTATCGATCTAGATTTGCAAGGACTAATGAAAAATCCAATGTGATGATCGCTTGTTGAAAATTGTAAATGATGTGAATATTCTAGAGTTATAAAAAAATAGCCAATGTTACAAACCCAACAAAATAATTGAGAGATCAGTAGAATAAGATAGTCCACAAAGAAAAGTAGAACAATAATCGCACGAGGAAAAGGTCTCACACCATTAATAGAGAGAAATGTTAAAGGAATGATAGTGATGGAAAACGTACAATGAAGATGAGCCTATCTGGTTTATTGGTGTGTGTTATGATCTAATCGCATCATGTGGCTTCGAAAAAAAGCCTTTCAATTTTCAAGAGGCCCTCTCGGATCATAATTTTGTGTGTTTCCAATATGGGCAAATGATTGGTTACGAATGTACTAGAAATCTTCTTGCATGAACATGAACACTTTCATGAACTTGTTGTTAATGAAGATACGATATACATGTATTCTCGTGAAATAACATTATAATACAAAAAAATGAACAATTTGGTCAATGATCCATCGTATTGATTGAATGAAAGTAAGTTTACGAAATTGAAACTTACCAATAGTATATATGTTATTTAAAACAAAATAGTGATGTTTCTTATTAAATGTTTATTGAAATCCTAATTGCAACAAATTAATGTTTCTTATTTAATGTTTATTATACTTTCTCTTTCTATTTAAATTAATTTCTTGCCTGCAAGATAAATTTTCCTCTATATCGCTATTCTTATGCACATAGGACATCCTCTATACATTTAACGTTTGTCTTGCATGATTAAATCTTTAAAAAAAAATCAATGTAAAAGACCTCAAAATACAAATAATAAAAGATAACCACACTAGCCACTACTTCCTTTCTCCCATTGTGAGGGAAACAAATAAAGAAGTGACACATAAAGTATGTACATATTTTATGTTTCTATTGAATTTTGACAATATCAACATATTAGAATGTTGACAATATGAACACGCTAATGCTTACTATGAAAGAGAAAAGTGATAATAGAATAAATCTATAGAATGAAATCTCTTCGTAGAATGAAATCTGTTGGCTGAACACTCTCCAATAACAAAAAATGTTGGTGAACACCTCTTGGAGATAAAGTTCCTAAGTGTGGAGAATGGTGATTTCTTCGCACTCGAATAAAATCAACTTCTTATATGCTCAAGACTCTGGTCACCAATTGAGTAAAGGTTGTTCTCTCAGAAATGAAGCTCTTCGCAAAAATCTCTCTGCATAATGAGATGTTTGTTTATGGTTATATTTATGTAGATAGGCATATTTATGTGTATGTACACACTCCACACAATGAGAAACCTCCTGCACAATTCATAAACATTTACACTCATAAACAAGTTTTTTAATCACAAAATTTACAAAAGTAATTTTGTTCATGTCAACACCTATAAACAATGTTGGTCCCCACTATTATGCTATTAGTTGGCTTTAGAAGAAAGTGTTGTAGCACAGGGAATAGTGATATTCCCGTAGTCCTATAGAATCAACTTCTTTTGCACTAAATACTTTGGTAATTAATTGATAAAAGGTTGTGCTCCCACAATGAAATATATTCGTTCAAAGCTCTCAACATTGTGAAAGCTTTCTGCAAAAATATCTTTGTAGAATGAAAGCTCTTCGCAAAAGCGTTTCTTAAATTATGCATTTCTTTCTCCACAGTTCTTTGGAATTATTATTTTTATATTTTATTGGTAATATTTTAATCCTAAATATTGCTAAATACTTTACTAAACATTGTGTTGTGTACGGAGAAAAATCCACAAAATGAAATCTTTGTGGAAATAAAGAACCCTTTATTTTTATTATGTGAAGTACAATAGAGGAATCAAAAATTGAGCCTTACCCTAATCAATTTATATAATAAGAAAATTTGTTTATATGTAACAAGAAAATGTAAAATACTAGTACATTACAAATGAAAGTTATAAAGTTGCCTCTCCACCACATCCTTCATTCTGCCCATCTAAATCTGTAAAAAAATTAAATGGAAAATAGTTTAAAATTAATTCTCCTCCACACCCTTATTCTTGCACACATTTCCCGCTCTCCACAGAGCAAATGCTTCACACAAGGAAAACTTCCAAAAAGGAAACATAATAATAGTAATTGGAAGTTTTTCATACATAATTAATTATATGTTGAAAGTATAAACCTCACTCTAAATCCTGGTTTTCTCACACATACATTATTCTCTGTAAATATTTTAGACAATGAACATTTACGTTGTGCAACCTTTTCATTATGAACTCTGATTTTCCTAATTGTTTGGTATTTGTGGATCGAGTTGGCATTAATAGAGAAGGAAAAGGCTTAAAATCAAGGAAAGTTATATCGATGGTATATTTACATGATTTGTGTGAATCTACAAGCATAGAGTTAGGGATTAAAGCCACAAATCGCCAAGTCAATTAGTAGGTGTGACATAGATTGAAATTTCTCGAGTGTTATTCTCAAGTTTCAGAGCAAGAGCTCAATAATTATTTAATTAAAATGGTATATGCTCGTGAATTTCTCATCAATTTGGTCTCAAATCATGCTAATATGATTCAATGTCGATAAATGGTTTGTTTTAAGCTTTTAAACTAGAAATGGAAACATTAAAGTTGAAACTGGAGTGGTAGGAACTCGCAGGTGAAATGTTGAGTTTTTGTATGGATAATTTAGCTAAAGCATGGGACATTTTAGGAGGATGATAATGAAGCGGATAAAGATATCATAGTGCAAACTGGGATTTTAGTGCAACATGAGGAGAATATATTTTACTCTATCATTCAATAAGATTCCCCTCCTTCTCAACTTAACCCAAAAGATAATGAAGCCCATGGCACTTCTATTACCAAGGATATGTAGTAATTTAGGTAGCTATTAACTTTATTTTGTTATGTTATGAAAATATATTATGTTTTTATGTTTTTTTTTTTAAATTGTATGGAATAAATCAACTTAGAATAGCTCCCATAGTCTAATTATGGACTGTCTTAATCCTTGTTTGGTTTTTTGGACATTAGAAGAAGAAATTTTCACTAAATTCGAAAATAGTTAAAATAATTTCCATGCACGACATTTATCTGTATTTCACTATTTCATTCATTTTTTATACCCTATGTCAAAGTAAATTTCTTTTTCTTCTATAAGTTAATTTGTAGAGTTGTCTATTTCCATTTTTAGTTAATGTAAGAATTTATTCGGAAAATAAACATTGTATAATTATTGTTGTTTTTGTGCAAGGGAATATAATAATATCCATATGCACATCCTTTAGTTTGCAAATATTCATATCTCTATAAATTCACAACTTTATGCAACTTCTCTCGCTAGCAGTAGAGGTAGTGACTATGTCATCAATACGCAATATAGTTCCCTCTCCAGACAATGAAACATAATAATGATAATTGTTATGTCCTTATAATACTAGTGTATCCTCTTATTGTTAATGTTGTGACCATGTAGTCCCCATATTTCTATTATTATACCCCATAGAATCACACTATTGTTATTTTTGTACCCTAACGTTATTATTATTATGTAGGCTTTGATTATTTTGTGACACCTTGGAATTCTATATATAGAAAGGAGAATTTTTCATTTGAATCATCCAGGAATTGTTGATTTATGTGATGTAAAGATATTTTTTCCCTCTAAGATGCTATTTTTCAAGTCATTGTTCTATATTTTCTTCTTTTTTGCGAGCTAGTTCAATAACATTTGGTATGAGAGCTTTCGATTATGGGATTTCAATTCTTCAAATAAGTCATCTTGGAATTTTTGCTATAACATTTTTTCTGCAAGGCTTCAGAAGAAAAAATGTTTAACACATGGGGACTAAATTGTGGTGAAATTCATGCAAAAATTTAGATCTTGGTTCATTACATGTTTAGAGATATGATACAGGAAGTTAAGGTTTTTGCAGGATCCGAAATTCAGTCTCAAACACGTGACCTAGGGAACATTGTCATAAATTTTGTTTCAAACATGAGATTTGAAATCTATAAAAAGTATATGAAATTTCATAGAATTTAGGGTTTTTTGTATCAATTTTAGGGTCCAATGTTGAAACCGTGGCTCATGGCACTCCATACAAGTTCACTTTACTGAACCAATATCTAATCAGGTCATCATTGGAGATTGGGGATAGCTATTTCTTGAAGGCTCCAATCTAGGTCTGAATTGTGGGGTTGGAAAGAATACTTATAGGGATACCACAAGACTAAATTTTAGACCTTGGATATCCAAAATTAAAGAGATACAATAGATTCAATATCGAGCTCCTACAAATAAGGAAAAAGGTGCATATTGTTTTTAAATTTGCATAAGTTTTGTTTGAAAATTTAATTTGAAGTGATTCCAGGGGCATAGTCAATCATAAATATCATTTTTTGATGTGAAAATGACTCGAAGAAAGAAAATGGAAACACCTAGTAAGCAACCATAAATATCTACTATGACACATGAACAAGAGGAAAAAATGCAACATGATATATCAAAATTACAAGACCAAGCACAAAAAAGTTTTCTCTTTCAAAGAGCATGTTATGAAACCAGCTCAAGAAAAGATAGAAGAGATAGATCAATGCATTAGAATTCAGCCTCTTCGAGGGGGCAACCTCCTTTACATTACATAAATGAACAATTATTAGATGATACAAATGAAAAGACCTCCTTTCTATATATAGGAGTCTAAGGGGTCATAACATAATCAACCTACATAACAATAAAAACGTAAGGGCACAATAATAACAATAGTGGCCTCTATGGGGCACAATAGTAACAATATGGGCCACAATAGGCACAACGATATTAATAAGGGGTACAACTACAATAGTAATGGGGTAATCACTAGTATTATGGGGACCCAACATGCTCCTCTCCTTCAAAAAAAGTGTTTTCCTCAACTCTTGAGTAGTTCTGGATGCTTCTATATAAAATTCTCATCCTCCCATGTGGAATCTTCAACAGATAAGTTCTTCCACTTGATAAGATACTCTGAAATTGATCGATTTCGTAGCTGTCGAGTTCTTGTTTCTATTGCTGCTTCTGGTTCCAATATAATTTTTCCTTCCTTGTCAAGTTCTGGCAATATTGTTTGAAGTGGTAGCTTATTGCCTATAATCTTATTTAAACATGAAACATCGAAAACTAGGTGCAATCGAGAAGCTGCAAGAAGCTCTAATTTGTATGCCATAGTATCAATCTTTTGTAATACCTTGTACAGACCATAATACTTTGGTGATAATTTATTATCCTTCGTAGCTTGCTTGAGGGACATTTTCTTATATGGTTGTAGCCGTAGAAATACCCAATCACCTACAACAAAACTTCTTTCGCTGCGATGTTGATCTGCTTGTTGTTCCATTATATTATGTGCCAACACGAGGTTATCCTTTAAGAGTTGGAGGACTTGTTGTTGATGTTTGATGTGATTTTCCACTGCTTGAACCTTAGAATTTTCTCCTAAATATGATGTGATGGATGGTGGTTCATACCCATAAAGTGCGATAAATGGGGTCATTTTTGTTGCTGTATGGAAGGAAGTGTTATACCACCATTCAGCCAGAGGCAACCATTTGACCCATTGTGTCTGTTTATCAGATAGTAAGCAACGAAGATATCCTTCCAAACATTTGTTTACTATCTCAGTTTTCCCATCAGATTGAGGATGATAAGATGAGCTATGAGCTAACTAAGTACCAAGACAAGAAAATAATTCTGTCCAAAAATTTCCAGTGAAAATGGGATCTCTGTCACTTACAATAATCTCTGGGTTTCCATGTAACTTTTGAATTGTTTCTGTAAATGCACTAGAAACTGTACTGGCTTTAAATGGATGTGATAATGCACAAAAGTGGGCATACTTGGTAAGTCTATCAACTACCACCATGATGACACTCTTTCCCTCAGACTTGGGTAAACCCGTGATAAAATCCATTGAAACCTCCTCCCAACATTGGCTTGGAATGGATAAAGGTTGTAATAGAATCGGTGTCTTAATTGTTTCAACTTTATTTTGCTGGCAAACCAAACATTCTGCCACAAACTTTTGAATATCTAATTTAAGGCCCTACCAAAAAAATTCCTTCTTAACCCTGTGGTAAGTTTTTAAAAATCTTGAGTGCCCTCCTAAGGGAGAAGTGTGAAATTCCATAAGAATATTTTGTTTTAGCTGGGAATTCATATAGAGGTATAAGTGAACTTTGTACCATAGTGAATCATTTTACCAACTAAATGTATCCAACGTACTATAATCTTATTGTAACTTTCGAATAAGTGCCCACACTTCTTCGTCATTCTTCCATTCCTCCCTTGCTTCATTTATCCAATCTGGTTGGATAATAGAAATGGCACACAACAATGCTTCGACATCCTAATCCTTTCTTCAGAGTGCATCTGCCACACATTTTGCTTCCCCTTTTTCTAGATGATTTCAAAGTCATAACCCAACATCTCTGTGACCCACTTTAGTTGCTCTTCAAAGGATAATATTTGTTCTAAAAAGTATTTAAGGCTATCATGATCTGTTTATACCTTGAAGTGTCTTCCCATTAGGTAGGGTCGCCATTTCTTAAGTGCATGGAGTATTGCCAACATTTCCTTCTCATAAATAGCTTTGTGTAAAAACTTTCCCTTGATTGGACGACTTTCAAAAGCAATGGGTCTTTCATCTTGCATTAGAACAGCACCAATTCCATTTCCTGAAGCATCACCTTCCACAATAAAGGTTTTTGTGAAGTCCGGTGTAGCTAAGACCGGTGCTTGGCACATTGCCTCTT